>CM039680.1:215183048-215303048 GCA_022537955.1 Schmidtea mediterranea
AATTTCCGTAAATACATTTATAGAAACATAATTTGATAAAATTCTCTTACAGGAAATCCGTTTGTCACTCTCAACAACTTTATAATATAAATAATATTATCAATTAATTTATGAAATATATTCTCAATTCAAATGTGCGTTTAGTTATTTTATATGTTAAAAATATTAAAATTAATATTTTCATACCGAAATTTAGTAAATTACACGATCAAATATGTAAACTGCGCATATGTTTTTATATAAACAAAATGATATTACAAACAATAATTGATATTTATTGATATATTTTACTTTAATAATAATAATAATAATAATAATAATAATAATAATAATAATAATAATAATAATAATAATAATAATAATAATAATAAAATTAAATATATATTTAATAATATAATTAATTAAATTAATCAACTCAGGGTAACATCCATATAAACTGGTATTGGCAATAATATTCCCATTAGGGAAACTGAAAAAAAATCCACTTAGCCACTTTGAGAGTTAAATTTAAAAACTTGGATATATAATCCCGTTGGTATCTTATAGTGTGATTATCTGTCCCAACAGTACGTTATAAATTAATGACTGATTGAAAAGAAACTATAATTTATTGGCAAAAAATGAGTTATAAAAATATAAAGTTACAGAGAAAGTACAAGATGGAAAAATATTTTAAACATGATTGGCAGATTGGCATTGAGAATTTGTTCTTTTCTCAATTTTTATATTGAGAACATAACGCATATTCAGCGACCGACTGTATCTATTAGTATATGATAACAAATGTTAAGCATCTTGTTGCAATAACCGATGGAAATATATATCTCCACTGTAAGGCAAATCTGAAATGTTGTTGGTTTATAATTTGCTCACGAGTTGTATAGTCCAAAAAAGACTAAAATGGTAAAGTGATGATTGCAGCATGTAGATTGCAGCCCTAATGCATTTGCCAAAGTATCCCAGTTTCACTTTAGACGGAAAAGTATTGAAACAAATAAGTGTGTATAATAAAGATTTTATAAAGCCTACCAAACTCCCGTTAAAAGTATAAATTCATTAAATAAATAATTATTTAACAAAAATAACACTAATATCTACAAATATCGTTTTGACGCACAACAACAACATTTTATAAGCCATTTTAAATATTATTTTTGTTTAAATGCAATTATTTTATACAAATTGAATTTTCTTTTGTAATTTTAACTTTATTGCAATAATATATATATAGGTTTTCTATGTTACTGACTATAGTTTGTTTAAATACAGTATTTTAAATGTATGAAAGACAGTTAATTAAAACAAAAGCCCATGCAATTACCAATTATCAAAAATAGTAATACGAATTTATAGTTGAATAAAAGTTACCAGAAAAATGCATTAGTTGTATATAGAAAAAAATCCATCAAAAGTTATTTCATTATAAACAAAATTCCATTATTCATATTTAACGAGAAAAACTCGCCTGCCAGGAAAGTTGAACAAGTCGATGCTAACGCATATTTCCTATTCATTATCAATTAGAAGCTGTTAAAAGAGGAAATCTCAAGTCATATGGAAAATTTCCATAGCTGTGTCATAGAAAAACTCTGAGACTGAAAGATATTGGACTTTTTAATACTCCATTTAGCTATTTGAGGGGAATTGAAACGCAAACTTTGATAGAAATCCCTATCGATTAATGCATTACTTAAACAATATATATATATATATTTTTTCTTTTCGCTGTTTGTTTTAATTTATTATAATTTAATTTTGTTTTAATTAGTTAGCAAATTATGGAAAGTCTTTAACAAACATTTGCGAAGTAAACTGACTTTGGTAAGAAGAGGATTTCCACTTATTCACAAATTATAACTAACTTTCTAGAAATATGTCTTTTTATAAACTAGGTTAATGTCTGGGTCTATGGAATTGGTTTGACCGCCGTGATAAATATTTGTAAAAGAACATTATGAAAACCATAGGAAGTTTAAAATTAAAGATTGTATCTAACTCACGTAAAATAGTAAAATTTTTTGGCTAGTAAATTTTGTTTACTGATAGGTTTGTGTTCTGATTTTGTTTATCGATTCTAATGTAACGCAAGAAATGCCACATACACTGGAGAGACTTCCGGTCATTGCTGTACTCAAGTTCAAGAACATGAGTGACTTATTGAAAAGAGTAATTTTTAAGAACATGATAAATGAAAATAAATGTGCAAAACTTAAGTAGCGGTAGATTAAAGCTGTTTCTAAAATTGTTTTTTTATTTAACACAAACGATTGCGTAATCATTTTTTATTGTATAATGTTCTTTACTTAGGTGTGTAGTAACGTGTTTGTATACCCGGAAAAAACTACGTAAAAACAAACTTTATAATTAAATAAATAACAAATTAATTTATTTAACAGAAAGTAAATGAATTTTACTAACGGTAAAAATTCGGACTAATAGACTAAAATGCCTCATACAAAATGTCTATTTCGATAGTTCTTTTTACAATCATTTCCAAAAACATTTTATAAGGACTTTTTTTGTGTTTCATCTGTGATTTCTTTATAGGTGACAATATTTTCTACACAATTTGACTATGAATCACATTTATTTAAGGTATTCACAAATTTTCGGCACAGCCTTTTCAAGTCGTTTTAAAGGCTGTGCCAAAAATTAGTGAATACCTTAAAGAAATCTGATTTATAGTCAAATTTTGTAGAAAATATTATGTCATTTAAACATTTTATCAATATTAAAATTATATTTCTCCGTTTTTACTTAGATAATTATATTTAGTAGGCAATTTCCATGTTCATTTATTGAACAAGTAATATTCCTTTGATATAAATGTAACTCATTTATTCTCTGTTAAATTGTGGAATTACTACTTCAAACATTGGTAAAATGTTTTTTCCATAACTCACACTGTATTAAAAAGTAATAAAAGTATAGAAAAAATTAAAAAAATTATAATATTAGTTATAAAATGTACTAGGGTAAAACATTTTAAAACGTTCAATAAATAATTAAAACTAATAAAAAATGTAAAACTTATAGGTAATAAATAATTAATTAAATAAAATTTAAAACAAATGATTCAATTAGCATTTATTTGTAATATTCATAAACCCAATATAAACCCAATGGAGTTTTAGATGGTTAATTAAATCGTCAGTATAGCCCTCCTTATAACTTAGTCGTGCTTCGTAGTCATTACATTTAGCTTCGTTGGGGTTTTCAGTGAAATATGAAATTAACAGTTGCTGATCTGACTCCGAGCCTGTCCTGAAATATTGACAACAACAAATTCTCTATAATATATACTGTCCATCACAATTACTATCGATTTGATATTTGGTAATATAATTTCCCAGCGATTCACCACTCAAGACAATATTATTACGACACACAGTGGGTAATAGTTCAATTAATAGCTGCCAAACTGCCTCTTTAATCGAACCTCAATACATTCGTGTCAATTCACAGGTTCTTTTAGTTTATGTTTGCTTTTTGTTCCTGTAACACTGTTTCTTCAAAATGTTTGACTATCTTCTCATAGGTTTTCTCGGTTTTATTTTTCTACGGTTTTCGTCTTTCCTTTTTAAATTTTTTCTTCTAAAAACTTTTTTTCTAATCCACTTAGTGTATTTCTTTTCAACTTTCCAATTTCATGACACTTGTAGATAATTGTTTTGTTTTCCTCCTTTTCATTTGCACTTATTAATTAATTAACAACGACTTTCTTTGTTTAATTTTATTGATGTTATATTTCTCCTTTTAGAGTTCAGAAACGACACACTCACCGATCTACACATTTGCAAAAATGTTTTGTCTATGTCATTTAAAATTGAGTATACTTAAAGTATAACGAATATAATTTTGGTTTAATTAAGATTTAAATAATGAATTAAATTTGAAAATCAAATCAAAACAATCAAAACAAATGAAACAGATATCGGCAGTGGAGAAATGTGAGTTCACTGGGGCACTTCTCTCTGGGAAAAAAGAACTACATACATTGAGTTTTATTTTATTATTTTTTTTTATTTTAAAAATGGGAATCCACAAAGAATTATTGTTTTAATTTTAAAAAATGATTTAAAATATTTATTAAAAAATTAATGAGTATTTGGATTTCTAAAATCCAATTATTAAAAATTATGAAGCCCAAAAAATTGAAATAAATTCACATTAAGCATAATAAACAAGTAATTCATTATTTGTTTCAAAATCACGCGCAAATAAATATCGGAAATAATATTCACAATTTTCCCAAAATTTAGCCAGGTCTAAAAAATACTTTCTTTTTTTTCATTTATTAATTCCTTTCTACATTCGGTTCTGTAATTATCTATGATTTTTATTTTGTTCTGTTATTGATTTTTGAATTCCATCTTCTCTTTGGATTTGCAATTCCAATTCTCCTAATCAATGCATTTTAATGGCTCTAGAAAAAATGCTAATTTTCCCTTGATTGATGCTTTCTAAATTAAAGATAATATAAAAAAAAACAAAAAAAATATTTTTATATATATATATATATATATATTATTTGTTTTAATCATTGTTTTGCTGATTGAATTTTTTTTAATAAACTAATAAAATAATTGACTACAGACAATGAAAGAGAGAAAAAAATCTAATTTCATTTATGGGAAACTTATTTTCAAATTAAAGTAAAATTAAATAAATATATTGTATGATTACAAATACAAAAGATTAAAAATATGATGAATTTTTTTCTACAGCTCCTTTAACTTAAAGAAAATATATAAACAAATGAGTAAACAATAAGTAAATAAATATTTAAAATAAATAAATGAAAAATTATTTTGTAAATAATCAAACAAACAAGTCTATCAAATATTATAAATAAATTAAATAAACAATAGACAAATGGAAGAAAGTTTAATTTCATTAAAACTATTGAAAAAGTTAGTGACAAATTAAAATAAAGATAAACAAAATGCAAATAAAAAATGATCAAAGTTGAATAATATAAAATATTTTAATGATAAAATTAAACAAATATTGTATTCTTACAGTTACAAATAATATTGTGAAAAGAATGCAACATAAAGAAAATAAAAAACTCTTCGTACGATATATTTCGACAGCATCACTGTCATCTTCTAGAGCATTGTCGATTGAAGGGTTTGGCCATTATAAGTGAGCACAATAGAGGCTGTAAAAGTGAAATAGGATTGTCTGATTTTAAAATTTTGTTGAAAAGTTTTAATAATTATTGGGAACGCGTGATATGTGAAGCATTGCTGATAATGTCTGGGTTAGGGGTTAGGGTGCTGTGACTACGAATGTTTTGAATGGTTTTAAATAGTTTAAGTATGATAAATCATGTTTATGTATTGTTTATTTAAAAAAAAGTTTTTAGTATTGTTAAAATAATTAAAAAAATTATAATATTTATATAAATAACATTTTAAAATTAGTTAAAAGTATTTGAATATTTTTTAAATGTTTATTTATTACAAAATTAAATTAATATATAACAAAAAAATAATTTGTTTAAATTAAATGTTAATTCATAATATTTTTAGTTGGTTTGTGTACCTGAAGATGACAGTTATGCTGTCGAAATATATCGTACGAAAAGTTTTTTATTTGCGTTATATTTTAATTAAATCGTTGCCAAATTTATTTAATTATTTATTTATAATGAAAATAATTAAATAAATACCTCAATCTCTCGCTTAATACTGAAGATAAGTTCTACTATATCCCTGTGCAATAGGGCAGGTCGATTTTCAGCGTCTCTAGTGAGAAAAGCGGCCAATCACGTATACAAGTAATATTATAATCATTAAAAGTGTTTTTGAAGATGTTTAGGTCCCTTACATTTGATCAGACCGCAAAAGATATAATGTAATATTAATATATCCATGCACTTTTATGGATGTATAATTCCCTATTAATAATTCTTGAATAAAATATAAAATGTTAGCACTGACCTTTTATTATTATCGTATTTCACAAAAAAAAGAAATTATTGTTAATTTAAATCTGTGTTTTACTGTATCATTGTCTAATCTAGCTTATTCCCTAACCCCCTAAACCCATAATATCGAAACCAACCCAATGAAGCTTCATTACGTATACAGTCTAAGTGTGATTTTATGAAACTTGTTGCAGTCAGTGTAATTGCAAACTGGAGAAGTTGGTAACACAATGGCGAGAAAAAAAAATATCTTCTGACTAGACGAAAAGCCTCATCTTTTCAAGCAACCAAAGAATCATTTCAGAACATTTTTGATATTTGTTCCTGCAAATGCGTTATCAGAGGAATTTCAGAACGAAAGTTTAAAGAATTAAGAGGGATCTTTTGGTTGACCAAATTTCAGAAAGAAATATGGTAATAGAAAATGTCGATTTGTAAACGTCAGCTGCTCTCAAAAGACGAAGTCAAAGATAAGAGAAATGAGAGAACCTAAAGTGAGAAAGAACAAATAGCAAGCAAATTGTGTCAGGATATTATCAGGATTTATTCAATTGTGAAGTGTTCAACCTGCCTCTAACTTTAATGTTTGTATCACAAATTTAAATTAGTTGAAAACCAAACACAAAAACTATGTAATTTCACTGTTATTTAACATAAATGTAATTTTATTGATAAGCATTTGTAAAAATATATTTTTAAAAAAAATTAAATTATAATTTCTTAATATAATTATATTTTTATTAAATTTAATAAATTTGAAGATTACAAAAAATTGAAAAATTTTAATTGAAAACAAAAACTTAAAATTAAATATCATGAAATGCAAGTTCTGGCATCGGAAATATTAATTTACTAAATTTATATTTTGTTTATATTTACACGATGCTTTAAATAGCAAAACAAGTGATTTTTTGTGAATTAAAACAAAAATTCAGTTTGATTAAATTTTATTAATTGCGTAATCTCATTTTGAAAAGGTTTACAAAGCTTTGATAGTTGTCAGATTTAGGATTATTTGGCCTCTGATTTTTAAATGTAAATTAGATTTTAAAATAAAAATGTTTTTTCCACAAAGATAACTCAAATAATTACTAAAATATGTGAATAATTTTTATTTTTAAATTCTAAATCGCCATCATTCTCTTTTTTTATAATCTTTCCAGTAATGTTTGTCATTTTGACCATTAAGTGTATGGACATATCTAGTGATGCATACTCCGTAGCTACATTTATTCCTCGTAATTGGAGATTCTGACAGAGAGTTCTCTAGAAATTTTAAATCTCAAAAATATTTTAAAATTTACTTATTTATGTATTCCAAATATTCCATACATTTCACAAATATCGGGTTTGCATATCATGAAAGAGTCATGTATTCGGCCAGACCCGCGTTCAACAATTTAGCTGACGATTTACAGGTTTTATTTTTTCTAATATATAATTCACGGATAGGATCATGTATTATATTTAATTTTTTATTAGAAAAATATAATACTTTACATTGTTATTGACATTTATAATTGTAGGCTATGGTTTATTGGCACATATCGCCTTGTCCAGCCACATCCGTTTTGTTCATTAAAGACACAGGTTTGATCAAATCATATATAACATTACACGCATAGGATCAAGCATAAAGGCTACACTTAACAAAGTTACAGCTTCAACATAAATTCTCTTCATAAACCTTTCAATTGCTTCATTTTTTTTCTCTACAGCAACATTCAGATATAGCAATTTTCTCTTTCATAATTGTAAGGAAGGATAATTAAAGGATTTTAGACAATTAATTACATTAACCTATTACATAATACTAGGTGAAAATTTTAGTTTGGAGATCAGAGGTTAGTTGTGATGTTTGATGGTTGTGTTTGAATGTTGGAATGTTTGTGTGTCTGAAGGTATTCTGTATCAAAATTTAGAAAACCAATAAATTCTCTTGTATATGTTACGATACGAAAAGCTATAAAAGAGTGTGTTGGAGATTTGTCATTAGAATAAATATTGTGTACTCATGTTTCCTTTTAACAATAATAATAATAATTATTATAATTATTATTATTATTATTATTATTATTATTATTATTATTATTATTATTATTATTATAAAATTATTTTTACATATTTTCAACCTAAATTGGCTCCATTTAGTGATGATTTGTATATAATTTTAATGTCATTTATGTGAAAATGATAGATATGATTACTAGAAAGGAGATTGACGGAAATAGTAATGATAAATATTTCGACATTTAAACAAATAATAGGCTATATTAAAGTAAATAATTATTGGTCCTGGCGGGTGAATAGCGGTTTAATAATTAACCCTTGCCCTCAAATGATTATTGAATGAGGCTCGTTTTAGGTGATTTCTCTTGGATACTTAAAGAGGATTCTGTGCAATATGTGCAATAAATGAAAGAGTGCATTGTGCTTACATTGATAATTTCACTTATCCTGTTTGTCAACAATATATAGCATACGTAACGCTCGTATTTGAAAGTCGGAAGTATTGGCTCCTTGCATAATATTAAAACTTCGCTATTTTGTCAACTAATTTGCATGATTTCTTTAAGGGTGAGTGAGAGTTTGAATGTAAGGAAAAATATCCAAAATTGAAGAATTTCAGGCTTCAAATTATTTCTATGTTTGGAAGAACATACATTTGCCAGCGTGCTTTCTCCGACATGAAATATGTAAAGTCAAAATATAGAAATTCCATGAATGATTTCACCCTCGAACATTTAATTAGACTTCCAACGACTAACATTGATACGAATATAAAAGAACTTGATGCCCAACAAATAAGATCACAATGATCTCATTGAAATTAAATTTAAATATTTTTTATTATTACTAAGTCACGTATTATTTTTAACTGTATTTTCTTTGTATAAATATAATTATTCTTTTATATGGACTTTTTAATTGTTTATCTTTTTGGCAAGCAATCTTTGTAACAAAAATTATATGGCCCGCGGACCAAGAGAAGTTGAGCAGCGCTGTTTTATCATTATTATTATTATTATTATTATTATTATTATTATTATTATTATTATTATTATTATTATTATTACTAATAGATATTTAAATAAGCTCATAATAAAAGCGCCAATCAAACACTCGTTGTACTATAAATTTCGACAGTTTAACTGTTAGCTTCAGGTACAAAAACCAACTAAAATAGCATGTATTAAGTTATATATTTTAAACAAATTATTTCATAATTAAATATTTTAATAAATAAAAATATTTAAATAATTTTAAAATTATATATAAATATATAATGTTAAAAATATTTTCTCTACTCTAGTAACATTTTCTATAAATTTAAAAGATTTTTTAATGAAAATAATATTAAAAGTCAAAAGTTTTTAAACACAAAAAAACCTCAATTTATCACAATTTTACTTATTCAAACTATTTACAAATATTCAAAATAATTCGTAGTCATAGCACTTTGCACATTGTTATTATTATTATTATTATTATTATTATTATTATTATTATTATTATTATTATTATTATTATTATTATTATTATTATTATTATTACTAATAGATATTTAAATAAGCTCATAATAAAAGCGCCAATCAAACACTCGTTGTACTATAAATTTCGACAGTTTAACTGTTAGCTTCAGGTACAAAAACCAACTAAAATAGCATGTATTAAGTTATATATTTTAAACAAATTATTTCATAATTAAATATTTTAATAAATAAAAATATTTAAATAATTTTAAAATTATATATAAATATATAATGTTAAAAATATTTTCTCTACTCTAGTAACATTTTCTATAAATTTAAAAGATTTTTTAATGAAAATAATATTAAAAGTCAAAAGTTTTTAAACACAAAAAAACCTCAATTTATCACAATTTTACTTATTCAAACTATTTACAAATATTCAAAATAATTCGTAGTCATAGCACTTTGCACATTATTATTATTATTATTATTATTATTATTATTATTATTATTATTACTAGTGTTATTATAACTGAAAAAACACGGAAATTCATTTAGTAATTAAATATAACACTGAAAATTCCTCATCTATATTCATTCAATGAAAACGAATTCAACTTTTAGGAGTCTCCAGGGAAATCTAAATTTAATCAATGGACAAATTCTTTTTCGGTTCAATCATTAAATAGCTCAGGGAGGAGAGGGGGGCTGAATAAAAAATTCCACTTGCAGCTATTCTACTAGTCATTTATGATAGTATTAAAATGATACATGATTTGATTAATTATCTGCCATCAATTTACTAGAAACATTCTAGCTAATGCCAACTATTTTCAGGGGGGATTTTTAGAAATTTATTCAACTGATTTTATATTTTCCTTGGAATTTTATCCTTTTGAATAACATTACCGGACTCGGAAAAATAAAAATGCACTTGAAAACTAATAAAAAAAAATAATAATAATAATAATAAAAATATCTATAATAATAATAATAATAATAATAATAATAATAATAATAATAATCTCTACCACATTATGTCACAACTTTATAAATGGAAATAAAATTGGTTATTTTCTTTAACTTTTCTGTTGAAATATACCACTAATGCATGAGACTCGCTTTAATGAGCAATTATTTATTAAAAATTGTTGAGAATAGTTAAACAAAATGTTGAATTTGTTATTGCATGTGTTATTCGATAAATTGAGAACATTTAAACAATAATTATCTGATTAGTATAGAAATATTCGTATATTTAGTAAATGTCTATAAGAAAATACAAATTTAAACCGGAGTAAAATTACCTCAACACTTTTCTATTATTTATTAGGTTTCTTTTGTTTAATTTTATTACTGTTTGTGTGTGCAGATTTTACATAGATATTTGTATTGTCTCTTACTCATATATTTTCGTCATCAAACCTAACCAACCAAAATACGAAACATGTGATCTGTGAAAATGAAATTATTACTAATACGTTCATTTAATTAATATAATTTGTTTACATTGGTTTTAATTATAATAAAAATAATTAAATTTTATGTCAAATTCACTTGAATTCACTAAGTTCAAAATATATTTTTTTCAAAGTAGTTTTTTAAGAGGCAGGATTAAGAAAAGTTCTTCAACTCACTAGAAAATTGTGCAAATAATTTCGCAAGTGTGGTCCTATTGAAAGGGCGCTTTGAATTTATCAATGCGTTTATTGCAAAACCTTTCGACACATCTATCAGTATTTGTTTGATTCTTACAGTCCAAGGCTTTTGTTTCTCGAATAAACTTATTTTAGCAAATATAATATTAGCAATATAGATTACAGGAGAAATTGCTGAGAAAATCTCACTCTATTATTTTCAAAGCTATAGTTAAAATATTTTGGGATATATAATCCCATCGGTAGTTTTTAGTAACATCATTTGTCCCAACAACAAATTATAAATTATTGACAGTTGGTTAAAAACTCAAACTCATTACCAAAGAATTTTTTATAAGAATAATGAATATTTAAATTATGAAATGGAGTGAAACATTATTAGCAGAGATATAATGAGATAAAGCACACACTAGCACGGATACGTCACTACTGGCGCAAAAAATGGTAGCTTGTACGAATTTGTTGATACGCTTAAGTGTTGTGAAAGATATTGGTGATCTGTCTTTTATCTGTGTGACACAAAGTTAGGACATTTATTGATAGAATTAAATAAATAAAATCTTTCATAATAATCAAACCAAAACAAGTGGCAAATGAAATGATAAATTTATGGAATAAATTCAAAAGTATATACTAATTAATTAATAAAATTACAAAATTGAGAAAGAAAGTAATGAAATTTTTATTTATTATTTTGAGATTTAATTATAGCCAGTAGAGACAATGCGAAATTAATGTGAAGGTATCAAGTAAAATCAAGCTTCGTTGAGTACTTAGGACAAATAGAAGCAACTGAAACAGACAGTTTATGCTGGAAAAACAAATTACGCAAGTCTTTATAAATTACAGCAAGAAAGAGGAGTTGAAACAGATGGTCCTCTTTTTAAAACGTAATTATACTATAAAATGAAGAATAAGTTATAAAGAAAATTTCAATAAGTAGATCATCTTTGATCAAAAGAATTGTCTAAGTGGCTAGAAAATATTACTAATGTATTGTGAGCCACTCAGATAAAAGCCAAATAATATTCTCTTGAGCGTTATTGGTTGTTTACATTTCTAAGATGATTCAAAAATTCCAAAAGAAAGGTAAAATGTTAATAAATATGATATAACTTCAACTCAAATGCAGGAAAATTGCAGAATGAGGCCCACTGTCCTAGTGTTCAATATAGTAGATATAGGGGGAGCTATTTGAGGGGTAGGAATAAATGGGCATTGCTTTTATCTATTCCCATAAGATTTAAATATATTAAAAAAAAATTAAAATAAAGTAATCTTCATTCATTACTGAAAAAAAATACAGATTTCAACATTTTGTCTGATGACACGAAAACTGGTAAAGATGCCCCTTCACCGTTCGACATGTACTTCGTGATATCCTTTATACGGAGAAGGAACTATTTCCAGTCATCCAAAAAATTGTTAAATAGACAAAATATTAAATTTTCTACTTGAATGATCTTGAAGTTTGCCTGTTTTCCTTTATACGATTATGAATTATATTTTGGTTATTTTAATTATAATGATTTAATTATATTTAATACGAAAATTAATATAAATAAAAAAACGAAGCAATGGAACGCTCTATGTTATTAGTTAAAATGGGACTTCGCAAAACATTTTATTAAAACAACTGCATCTATGGTAAATGAATTTAATTAAAAAAGATTAAATTAAATTAAATTAAATTAAATTAAATTAAATTAAATTAAATTAAATTAAATTAAATTAAATTAAATTAAATTAAATTAAATTAAATTAAATTAAATTAAATTAAATTAAATTAAATTAAATTAAATTAAATTAAATTAAATTAAATTAAATTAAATTAAATTAAATTAAATTAAATTAAATTAAATTAAATTAAATTAAATTAAATTAAATCCTAATAAAAGTCTTAAAATCTCCAAAAATAATTAAATCCAAAAAAATTATTAATTACAACAACATTATTTAAAATTTCATTCTCCACAAATTAGTTCCGGAAAGTCATGAATCGTAATATTTCAAAGATGAAATATTGAAACGACATTTCGGGCCGTGTCAGTTTGAAAACATTACAGAAAAAAGTCTCTTATTAAAAGAAATTAAAAAGTTTATATATATAATAAAAAGTTAATTTTTCGATGATGGAATATTTCAACAATTAAAACAAGAATGAAACGAATAAGAGTCAACTGGTACAGTCCGATACCAAATTGAAGCAGTTTAAATGCAAATTCTTGAGTTAAAGAAAGTCATTAGCAAAAACCTGAAATGCTTTCAGAGAATGGAAAGAAGTTGAAAAAATATTTTAAAGAAAATGAAGCGCAAATAAAATCAGCTAATAAATGTGACAAAATTCTATAAAAATTTTTTCAATATTGCTTACAATTTTGTGCCGATTCTGTTGGAAAAAATTAAATTTTAATAAATAAAAAATAATTTTAAATTAAATTTAATTAAGGAAAATTAAAATATTTAAAATAATTACCTCATATACAGCATTTACCGAATGCTTACCTTTAAAATCCGACTATGATTTTTCGACAACTTATTTCAAGGTTGATGAAACGATGAAAAATGTCAGATTACGATAACTTTGACAAAGTTTCCGATGACAATCGCCATCTTTAAAAGAGTGTCTTTTTGTCACTGAATTTATAAAGGCTTATTTTTTGAATATACTTTATCTGTATTTTACTGCAATAAATTCAGATATTTTAGACCTGAAAATTGACGTAGACTTATACGACGGTATTTCAGGTATTTATGTTTTCTATATATTATAGTGAAATCAAAAATTGAAAATAAGATTTATTTCTAGTAAATTAATTAAATAAAATATACTTTGTACTACAAATGATTTTATACCGCATTTTGTTGCGGCTTAATAGAAAGGCGCTATTTACTATGAAGTAGAGGAAACAGAAAATCTGTTAAAATGTTCAAAGATTTAATAAGATTTATTCTCGAAAATGTTAAACGAGTGTTTAATGCTGGACGCTTTCCGAGATATTTTTCAAATCCGGAACAGTACACATAACCCGGATCTATTCAGTTGATTCAAAATGCAGTTGATTTTAACAAATACGCTTTTGAACAGATCACTAATGAAAATCTATGAAACTGTCAAAAGAAAACCAGTTGAAAAGAAACTAAGTTTTTCTTTCTCAAAATCAACTTTATTGATGGAATCTTTAAAGAAACTGTGACCTATATGATAATCCTAAATTTCGAAATTTTTTAAAATTATTAAATACTTTGTAGAAAGGGCTTACCTTATTATTTCCTTGTTTGAAATTGAAATTTATGCTGTTACCAAGAAATCACCGTTTAGTAAAACATATTGCGAGAATAAATTCATTAAGGGCTCCGAAACCTTCAGAGCGCCATAATTCCTGGGATCGGTACTGTATTCATCAATTCAACCCTAAATATAAAATTCATAGAATTTCAAAATGAATATAAAATAATAAATTAATAAAATTTCTCATTATATTTTCTTACTTTATTTTATTTATTAAAATTATTAATTAAAACAAAATATTCTAATTAGTATTTTTAACGGATTTATGCAATTGAAAGATAATCGATAAGTAAATTATCTGCAAAAATGTTTTTCTTTAAAGATTTTTGATTATAAAGATCTCACCACAATATAATTAATTATAAAAATTTTATATTATTTTCCCAATTCAACCACCAAACGGTCTCGGAACTTGATTGACAACGATTTCCAATAATTATTTTCTTTCCCAATCGTATTTGTTTAACTCCACTCGGGTTTTGTGCGTGCAATAAGCTCTAATAATGTCGAAATTGCATTGAACCCCCCCTCAATAAAAAAGTCTCATTGAAAATAAATCAATAATTTCTACGATTTGAACAGTTTAATTGACAGGAGCACATTTACTGGAACTATCCTATTAATAAAATTATTAATTTTTAACGGCCTCATTAGTTTGAGTCGTTTAAAAATTTTAATTTGAAATTGATTTTTTATGAAAAAAACTTTACTTGCACAATTATAAGTGTTGACAGGTGATTTTTCAGAGAAAATTAATTGTTCTAGCAATTAAAACTGGTAATAATAATAATAATAATAATAATAATAATAATAATAATAATAATAATAATAATAATAATAATAATAATAATAATAATAATAATGAATAATAATATAATAATAATAATAATTTTAATAATAATAATAATAATAATAATAATAATAATAATAATAATAATTAATAATAATATAATAATTAATAATTATAATAATAATAATAATAATAATAATAATAATAATAATAATAATAATAATAATAATAATAATAATAATAATAATAATAATAATAATAATAATAATAATAATAATAATAATAATAATAATAATAATAATAATAATAATAATAATAATAATAATAATAATAATAATAATAATAATAATAATAATAATAATAATAATAATAATAATAATAATAATAATAATAATAATAATAATAATAATAATAATAATAATAATAATAATAATAATAATAATAATAATAATAATAATAATAATAATAATAATAATAATAATAATAATAATAATAATAATAATAATAATAATAATAATAATTGGCTATTTCGTTTTTGTTTCATTGAAATTTTCTTTTCAGTTTAAATTAATGAATAATAATAAATAATTCTGAAGCCTTACTTTTTAAAAATTATTTTATTTATTTTAATTTTAACCAATTTTATTCTAACATTAAAATTACTATCAAAATGATTTTTTTTAATTACCATTTTCCTCATCGTTTTTATTTTATCTTTCTAGTAATAATTATAAATGTTATTTTATTATAAATTTATTATTTAAACCTTTTTCCTAAAATGTACTCACATTATTATTATTATTAAGAAGAAAACGCTAAATGAATATAAATCAACTGCAATAAAATTACAAAAAAAGACAGCAATAAAAACAAAATTGTTAGAAATAATAAACCGATTATAATAGAGGTAAAATAAGTTTATTCAGTATTGAATTGTTTTTTAGTAAAATATTATATTCCTAATATTCTTATTCGACTAGTTATTTGATAATCCTTTCCGTATTACGTAGTGAGCCCGCGTTTCCATATTCCCATTCAATATCTCTGGTTGACTGAGAACAAATCCCAGTGAAATTTGATACAGTTTTGAACTGATTATTTGTATGCTATTATTGTAGATGTCAGTACAAATTCAACAAAACATACATTGTGACATTGTAACCATGTTCCTTTTCAAGCATGCTTGTGAAAGATTTGAATTTCACGGTTCAGTGAACACCTTTAAAGTTACGAACACTGTCTCTCCTAAGATTAGGAATTTTACTAATATTCTTTTGTACAATAAATTTGTTACAGTGAAAATATTGTTAGTCATTACATGAGGATTATTTTGAAACGAATGGCAATAATTATTAAAATAATCCAAATTTGTTTAAATTAACTGTATTAATATTCAAAAACCACAATAAATAGAAATTAATAAATTAATTGCTTTTTTATAAAAAAGTAATTCACGCTAATAGTGTTGTATAATGTAGAGCAGGGTTCGGCAACCAGATTTGGCACGCGTTGGAGTTGTCAATGGCACTCTATACACCGCTATAAAGTGGTCTGGGTAATAGCGAATCTTATACTGCTAAAGACGGTTTCACGTATATTCTCTACTATTAGTAGATAAAAATATATATTTGTATTGATATTGAAATAATATTTTTTTACTTTATTAAACACCAATTTTCTATACAACGTATAATAATATCACAAGCATCTTTGTGTTGACACGTGACATTAAAAAGCTGTAGATCACACATGTGTTACTATGAGGCTGTAAACGAGAGGGCAAATTTAACCCTATAACTTTCTTCGGACTGCCATCGTGGAATTGAGCAGGTCTTTTTAAAATGTGTTTCGATCTGTTGTGATTCCAGTTGAAACATGTACTTTTTTAGTGTTGGTTTTTAACATTGATAGCCACCTCGTCTACCATAAGTACTTTGAAAATGTTTCATTTTTAGAAACATTTTTTTGGTACAACTTATTATTTAATCATTGATTTTCGAGTTAAACATGATCTTTTAAAATTTTAAATATAATGATTAGTGTATTTTTTTGTTGGAATTTAATGTTGTTTGTTTTTCAATTAAATATATTAAAAAGATAATTTTGCGATCAAATTATTTTCATAAAGAACTGTATTATTTAATGTAACAGGCATATACAATTACTTATTTGTAAAAAAAATAAAGTGGCACCCTGATTTAATTGTCAGTGTATCTTGGCACACCACAGCTAAAAGGTTGCCGACCCCTGATAAAGTATGAATATAATGTCATATTGCATAATAGGTCAAGGTCATTTATGTTCAATACCCATTTAAAGTCAATTTAGTGTCATAAAGTTTGCTGAGTCGAAGATTTTTGAACAGTAGCATATTCACACTAAATTACTGAACCCCAAGTAGATGGTAATTCATAAGTCGCTTCAAGAATCTCACACGATGTAGCAAAGTCATAAGGAAAGATACCTTTTTCCTCAAACTTATACTTTCGGAGACAGGAAAAGTTTAAGGTGAATCAGTAAGAGTCGTAACAACTTTTGCTATCAAAGAATTAACAAATTACACGCTGTCAGCAAAACAGAAAGACAATTTGTCAATATTAACAATGAGAGAGATGAATATTTCCGTCTTGGTCGAAATAATATTTAATTTCCAAGATGAAAAATCATTCAAGCCATACTTCAAAATACGATGCAGATCATACCCTTTCAAATTTTTGAAGACAATGGAAAACTGTTTCTGAATTCGTCTATAAGCTTTACAATCTCTACAATCAACATCAAGATACTTACCTGAGAAATGGTCATGAGCCTTAATTCTATTTCTTATAAACTTTTCACAAAGAGAACAGGCTACAATTAATACGTTATAATATGGCAGGAAAATTGTGACAGAAATTTCTTCCACCTTTAAAAACTCAAAACACAGTCTTTGCCAATAAAATCAAAATATGATCGTTTTTGTTATAATTATTTATTAATAATTGACTTTCTGTTATTGGTCTGTGTATTTAATTATGTCTTATATCACTAAACAAAATCGCCTCAAAGTCTGCGTATATTACGAATCATTTTTAAATTTTAAATTTTAAGGAGCGTTTATAGGGTAGTTCCTATTTGGTTTATAGCGCACAATGCAACATATGCATTAAAAGCCTCATCGTGTCTAAAACCGTTAGAAAATGAGAACACCATTTTACTCTTATTCTAGCATTGGATTCACTTCTCGAATGGCAATTCATTAATTTATTTAAATTAAAAACCGCGGAATAATGAAAATCTCCCCGTCCTGCAAAAGTAAAAGATAAATAGGATTACAATCAATAACCTTGAACCGGTGGATTATATCTAAGGGCGGTTGATTGGGTACATAGTCTATGTCATCATTTATAATATTTGAGGTTCTTGTTGGTTTATATTCTAGAACATTTATTGCGAGTTTTAAATATTCATGTTTGCTTTCAAATTTCTTAATGGGCAGTCACTAATGGGGTCATAATTTATTTCATCTAAGTAATTGGTATATGATGATACACGCTACCTGTTGCTAATAATTACAGTACACTTTAATAGTGATAAAACACTAAATAAAACATGCTTGGTCCACGTTTTTTACATTTACAATATCTTTTTTTATTAATAAACGATGCTGGTGTTGGAATAAAACTATGACCAGCTAATCTATCTATTTGATAAAATTCAGTTAAAATAAAATCAATTTCCTTAATTTTGACTAGCTATCACGTACAAGGAACATTACCGAGGTGTAAATATTTTTTTATGAAAACCTGAATATGTCATTTTGTAGAGAACAGTCGATTTACATAATAAAATTTTAATCCCAGCGGCCAGTGGTGCATTGATTTTTTTTCGCCTCCAGGAGTCCCAATATCTCAGTTGTGACCTCCATGGTTTTTCAACACAATATTGCTTTTAAACGATTGAAAATGAATGAATGAATGAATCGGTTTTATCATCGTCTTTTATAAAACAATGCAAATTTAAAATTTATTCTTTTTATTTTTTTTCATCCATTTCGGCTTTTCTCTGCTGTATTTACCCTCGATCATTAAAACATGAATTTAGGACAGACAATGGGCAAAAAGGATCTGTTGAAGAAGCTACAGAAGATCGAAGTTGCAATTGAAGATAATACCGAAGGAATTGCGATGATCGACGGAGCTACGTAAGACAATTTGCGGCGCAGGCATGGAGAAGATCTGTCAAGAAAAAAAACTGAACCTGCAATGTAATGCTGCGAAGGCTGCTTGCCGTTTTTCCATCTCAATTATAAGTTTGTCTATGATCACGTAGAAAAACTGGATACGAAAATGGTCACTAGAACTCAAATTTAAATTGGCATCACCAATGTTATCATCATCCTTAACTTCATCATGAATACTTTTCCTTTGCGCTCTGTACATTCTTTGTAATCGGACTTTGTAAAATCTTTTACCATACTCTCAAATTTATTACGTGTGTCACGAAAGTGTTTTGTAAGACGGTCATACAATTTGATATTAGTGCATAACTCTATTCCAGATTACTGCAGTGTTTTATTGACTATTTCAATTTGTGGAAGTAAATCTTTCCAAATCACTCACATTAGTGCAGTCTCAAAATGGTCTAAATATTTTATTAATGATTTTGCTTCGTGTACAGCTTGAAGTGGTTGGTGTTCGTTTTCAGCAATATCAGACAATTCTAGGAGCATCTCCAAATATTTTGAATAAAAAGCTTTTGTAGCATCACTACGTGCTTCCCATCTTGTTTCAGACCGATTTTGTAGAACAAAAGGTTTTGGTTTATTTTAAATTTGTTCTTTTAATTTTGACCATCTCTGTGGTGAAGCCGAAAGGAATGTATACACTGACTGAACAATACCAAAGTAGTTAACGGCTGAACAGCATTCTACTGCAGATAGACCAACCAGATTTAAGCTGGGAGCGCATGGTATTCAGCGCATGGTATCCACTCTGCTAAGCTGTAGATCTTTCTAAATCTACCTTGTACACCAGAATAAATTCTACTCGTTTTGCTGGCTTATCATATGATTGAGACCGGAAATTTGTAATATCGATACCATGACGTTTTGAGAGTATTCACTACAACGTCAAAAAGTATTTTTCATTGTGTACTCAATCGGAATAAACTGGAGAAATCGCTCCACAAATTTTCCATTGGCGATGACATAGCAAAGAAACCAGTGTAAGTTGATCCATGTGACTAATATCAGGAGTTGAATCTATGCAAATTCCATAATTCTTTGAATTTTGTTTTCAGAAATTATCTACATCAATACTTTGGAGTCTAATTAATAATGAGCTCATCACATATAGTCGAAGACATATATGATACATTTTTCTTTCTTGGATTTCCATACTTTCGAATGTGTTTCATTAGAAATGGATCAAATTCAGCTAAAAAGTCATACAACCAAGATATTTTCCATTGTTATGACAGTTGTGCACTTCTCTCTTCACACGAAAAGCTAATCCTCATTCCGCAAGAAATTTTATAACTGCAACTATTCTTTTTAAAACTTTAATTCAGTATCTGAACCATTTCTCATTTTCATTATGGAGTTCTGAGTCAATTCTGATGTATTTCTGACGTTGCAACATCGTTGATAGAGCAGCAACAATTTCTGGTATTGAGAGATTGGTCGTGATAATTGTGTCATTATTAAGCTTATCATCAATATTTAAATATTTTAGTGAGGAATCCTTCATTTGTTTTAATGCTTCTTCTTTCACTTGTTTTTTGTTCGTTTTTCAGATCCATCTTCGGTTTTCTTTGGTATCCACAAGACATGATTTCAAATATTTGTAATTACTAATTAAAAATTACTAATTGATAAAACATTAAAAAATTCCAAATCATATTTTATTTTAACTAGACGAAATATTGGAAAAAAGAAAGTAAATAAAATGTTACCCAAAAGTGAATTGAAATTAAAAATATTAAAATCTGGGTACATTAATAAACTGTTTCAATACAATGTCGACAAAAATGCTGTAAACATTTTTACAATTTACATTAGTCATTACTTAATAATTAGTGAAGAATTAAATTTAATCAATTTGAGGCCTACAAAACTACAAATGCTGAAATACAGATATTCAAACTCCAAAAGTGCCTAGGGCCTACGAAGAATTTAAAACGGGCTTGCATACATGTCATGAACACACAAATGAAAATCATGCATTGTTATTGCATTCGGATTACATTTATAACTATTATTATTAATAGAATCTTCAAGAATAATCAAATTTATTAAAACTTTAAATATACAGATCAGTTCTTGAATAAAAGATAGAATGGTTAGAATAAATTTAGTTAAACAATTTATTTGGGTGTGATCAAATGAAAATCATTTGGTTTCACTATCTGTAATGATGTTCTGAATATTCGAAGATGCATGCAGTGAGGGCAAATCTATTACGTCATATGTGGGAAATCGTCGCGATTGTTCCCACATATTACGTTGCGGTAATTTAGGTAATCATTTATGATTGACATCAAATAAACTTATCGCCTTTGTCAATTTATGGATTTACACTATCAAAACATAATTATCTACTAGTTTGATGGGTTATGTTGGTAAAGAAAGATTAATTTTTTATTGAACATCTTTCAAAACCATCAAGTTCTGATGTAAATTTATTAATCATAAGAGGCGAAAAACAGTGGTCAATCTCAGTATTTGAGTATAAATGGATATTTCATTTCGGTATATTCTGGTATTATACCGACATTATGTTAGGTATAACTCCTAACGCAGGTTATTTTAATCAATTTTCTGACTCCAATTAAAACAATTAAAGTGTGGATACTGTTAATAAATTGTAAATAAGTAACTGAAACAATGGGGGTTTTAAAACAAAAAGCTTTTTGAATTTAATACAATTTACAATGGTTTATCTGAAATATACACCAATACAATACCATCAATGATTTTTCGTATTACCTAAAAAAAATTACTAACACATATTAATGCTATAATCAGTTTGATGAGCTTGGCGATTATAACTGTTACTATTAGATAAGTGAATTATAAAATAAGCCCTTCTATTGAAAAAAGTTTCGATTATTAATTAATTCTTTTCAGTTTCTTGCGGAACTAAAGAGGATTATTTAGTAATCGAAACTTTTTCCAATATAATTATCAATTCGCATCAAAGGCTTATTTTGTTATTTACTTATCTGTTATATTAATTTATGCTGCTACCAAGGAATCACCGTTTAAAACTGTTGCTATTGTTATAATTATTATTATAGTTTTTATTCGCTTTATATTAAATTCCTAATTATAGGTCAAATTACTATATTTATTTATGAATTTTCCTCCCAATTTCTCCTAACTAACCCAATGCTAAAAATTCGAGTATTTTATTTAGTTATATTTTGGTAGCATTCATTGAAATTTGTTTTTATTTGAGAATTATTGGAATAAAATTAAAAATCACATGATATATTTATTTACTTAAATTATAAATTAAATTAATTTAAGTAAATAAGAAGTTAAAAAGCTTGTAGGAATAAAAATTAAAATACAAATTGTTAACTTTAACTTCATTTTTAAAGAAATTTTTTTTTAAAAAAAGCCTTCCAAATGAAAAATTTTAATAATTAAAATTTCATAATTTTATTGTTCATTTTTAACTTAATCAAATTTAAATCATCGAAAGAAATATATAAAGGAACAGCTAAATTCTGTCAGATTGAAAAGGATTATCTTATACTCCAAAATTTTGATGTAAAAACTTATCTTACTTGTGTTATTGTTATTTATTTATTTATTTATTATTATTATTATTATTATTATTATTATTATTATTATTATTATTATTATTATTATTATTATTATTATTATTATTATTATTATTATTATTGTTATTATTATTATTATTTTTAATAAATTAAAATAATTTGAATACTTGTATTAAAAATTTTAAAAAAATAAAGAAAAATTATATTTCGTTTTTCATTCGTATTTTGATGGTATAAAGAAATGAATGCTGCTGAAAGGCCATTTGCTCATGTTACGTAATGACAGAAGTTCAGAAATCAACAGAATGGATAACCAACAGATTGTTGAATAATTCATTCACAGCAACACGGAATGTAATAAATGTGGAAATATTTCGAAAAGTCGTACTCAATAAATTCACTAGCATAAATGTGGAGAAGCATCATTCACGGAAGTTACCATGGTGATCTTTAAGTAATTATTCAGACAGTATTAATTAAATCGATTATATACCATATAATAATGGGAGTTTTTTGTTTGAATTCACCGCTAGCATTGCGGATATGTCTAGAGGTTTCCCACGTCGACGAATATGTCATGCCTTCCTGTATTTTGTTTTGAGAAATTCCCTACGAACACAATACCCGATAGTTGTTAATTAGCCAGATTATAACTACGAGGGGTTTTCTCAAAAAGAAAACTTTACAATAACATTATCTAAAAATGCTATTATTATGACAATTGGAAAAACATGAAATTTATAAGTAGTGAAAATTAATTACTAAATAAGAAATCTGATGCTCAATCTATTATATAGGTTTGTCTTGGAGAATAAAAATTATTTACCATACTTAGAATTTAATTTAAAATGATTAATAATAATAATTTAAAAAAAAATTAAAATAAAGTAATTAATTAATTAATAACTAATGGGCATTGGGAGTCTAACGAGCTCAACTGTCAATATCTTAGATATGACCGAGAATATTTAGCGCAGAAGTTCTTAACCGGGGAGGTGTATTATTTTTTTAGAGAAGGAATAAGGTTTTGGTTATTTTTGTTATATTTAAAAAAAATATATATTTACAAAAGAATCTTTGAAATTTAAACTTATTTATTTTATCTAATTATATTATAAAAAATGAAATTTGAATAATTACTCTTTTTTGAAAAATAATCTGCCATTTTCTAATTTGGTTCATAACTATTTCTACTTAATTATGCTTCTTTTTAAGTAAGCAGGTTTAAAAATAATTTTAAATTGCTTTTTTGGGGGTGTAAATATCAAATTAAATTTTAGGTGGGGTATGGTTAAGAACCCTTTTTAAGGGTATTTAAAGTCAAGTAAACTTCTTTCAATAGTCTTCAAAATAAATCATATTCACCAATTTCAGAAGCGTCTTCTAATTTTAAATTGACCCAATCAAAGCTTTTTATGAAGTAACAGCCATCTTGATTAAGAGCTTGAAGTTTCACCGGAACAATTAATACCATTAATACTTAAAAGTATTAAGCACTTGCAGTAATAAAAATTTGATTATTCCATCCATCCTATCCCATGTTTTAAGACAATCATTGAAAAAGTAAATCAAAAATTCACAAATTCAAAAATATATATATTTCGATTAATTAACAGTCATTGCCAGGTACTTCGTCCTGAACTTTAAACTATTTAGAACAAATCATTATTACTTAAACAAATTCCATCAGTCCTTGATAACTGTCGACAGAAAGAATTGATTAATGTCAGTGAATACAATTGTTGTCTGAATTTTGTGTTTATAAGTGGATTTCAAGTTCTACTTAGATTTTGTTCGGATCTTGGTTTTCAATTTATGTCATGGGTGTAATACCACATATATTGGAATTTGTATGCCTGCCCGTTATTTCCGCTGTCAAGGTTTCGATCACAGTCGACTGATGGAATCGATTGATATTAGTAAGCCCAATTTTTTGATGCAGGATGAAACTAAGTGTAAATTTTTTTTAAATATTTCGTTGAAAATTTTATTTAAATTTTGTTAAAGTCTCTGTTTTGTAAGATTTAGAAAATTAAAGTTATTTAAATTTTGTAAAATTTGTGATTTTAAAAAAAAGCAAAATTTTTAATTTTTGATAAAATGTTTTGAGAATTTAAAAGCAGAAATTTGGTTAAGTATTAACGATTTTTTCTAAATAGTTTAAAGTTCAAGACGAAGTACCTGACGATGACTTTCAATCAATCGAAATATATTGTAGCTGAATATATATTTTGGATTGGTGTTCTCTTTAATTAAGTTCTTTTCCCAATTTTGTGTGATTATGTTTTATCAAAAAAATAGGTGAGATTATTAGAAAACTATTTCCCAAACAATTGGAGTAAGAATTTTTTTGTAATTTTTGATTTAATAATCTTAGAAATAAGTTTGGATTTTTAAAATGTAATTAGTGTAAGTAATATAGTTTAAAAATGAATATTCAATAATTCATAAAAATTCAATAACATTTGAAACAAATACACAATTATTTATAAATTTAAATAAATTAATATTAACAAATCACTGTGAAGCACTATCAAAAGAAACAAAAAAAAAAAAAAAAAAAAAAAAAAAAAAAAAAAAAAAAAAAAAAAAAAAAAAAAAAAAAAAAAAAAAAAAAAAAAAAAAAATAAAAAATATCGTTATGGAATTGATAATGAAACTAATAATAATAATAATAATAATAATAATAATAAAAATAATAATAATAATAATAATAATAATAATAATAATAATAATAATAATAATAATAATAATAATAATAATGAATACTTTCTCTTATATATTGATGCTTTTTTATTTTTACTCAGTAAAAATACATTTTTTAACATTTTTCAATTTTAATGCCTTCTCATAATTTCCTGAATTATATGCACCAAAAAATGTAATTGACTAATTGAAAATAAAATTAAATAATAAATTCTTATAAATTAAATTTAATACAAATCCATTTTAGAATGTAGCGACCGTAAATCTCCGAAAAAACATTTTGCTCTTTGAACATATAAGCTTTATAGGTCGGATAGTGAATCCAATTTTTATTGTATGTCTTTATGG
Organism: Schmidtea mediterranea; assembly: GCA_022537955.1. Classification (NCBI taxonomy): domain Eukaryota; kingdom Metazoa; phylum Platyhelminthes; order Tricladida; family Dugesiidae; genus Schmidtea; species Schmidtea mediterranea. The sequence goes on from CM039680.1 coordinate 215,209,021, forward strand.
ATAACAATGAGGATTATTTTTTGAATATTTAACTATAATAATGTCCACCATTAATTTCAGAAAATTTTTAAGTTAGACATTTTGGAGATTTTAAATAAAAATATTGTTATTGTTTACAAAAATAGGGAAATATTTATTACTTAACAAACTTTAAAAAGAAAAAACATAAATCCTCTTTAAAAATTTTTTTTACTAAATTGTTATTTTAACAAAAAGAAGTGAAACAAATCTCAACAAATCTTTACTTAGCATCAAATATTTGTTTTAATTATTAGACACAAATATATTAACTTAAACAAAATTGTTTACTATATAATTTTAAGCTGATAAAAATACAAAAACCTATAAATATTGAATTCGTTTATAAAATAATACTTTTGATAGAATTTCAGAGATATTTAAGCAATTTTTTTAAATTATTTGATTCTCCGTTACGCGCGTAATCGTTGAATTAGGAGCATTTAATTGGGAAATCTAAATCAGTACAAAAGCAAACGTTAATGGATTCGTTTTGCATTTACACATTTTTATTGTCTTTCATCTTTATTTATTGATATTAATAGAAACAATTTAGGATAAGCAAAAGAATTAGCGGGAATAAACAAAAACTTTATCAAACAATTATTATTATTATTTTTTTCCCTGGATTTAAGTTCCAGAAAATCGTGAATTATTCATAGGAAAATAATAGAAATAATAATTTTTATAAAATTTAAATTGATTTGATTGAATTATTTTTAATAATATTTTATTTCCTCCCTTCTGTCAACAATTTGTCCGAGTTTGCAATTAATAGTGATTATATTTTAATAGAAATTCCCTTGAAATTGGGTTTAATTATATTTAAATTTGTACGTCAATTACATTTATTAAATAGATATTTATGAAATTAAATAGTAAATAAATAATTGTAAATATCAATAATAAATATGTATGGATTTCTTATCGTTTTTCTCGATTATAATAGATTAATAAATTATATTTAACCTTCGAGCAGGCGCGCAGTCGTAACATTTACGCGAACTTATTAATTTTCTAATGAAATGACTGTATACGTGTAATTCTAAAAATAACCCTATTTATTCTTTGAACAATGTTTATCGGTTATGTTGGTTGAGTTTATTGGTATTTGTGCCACAACATTTAGTCTGCGCTGATTCATAAGGGAATGCCTAAAGAGAGAGGAGTTTGAGAAGATTAACAAACTCCAAAACGCGGTACATGTCGTTCGTGCGCACGGGACAGAAAAAAAACCTCATTATCTATGAAATGAAACAATTGTCAGACATTACATGTAAGCCTCACTTTTTAACCAAAATTGTGTTTATTGATTGTGTAAATATAAATAGTGAGTCCAATTCTGACTAAAAAATTGCAAATAATATATTTTTTAATGTCAAATACATTTTTTTAATTATTAATAATTACTAAACTTTATGTTATCATAAAATAGTGAATATTTGTTGTAAACTGTATGACGTAAAGTTTACGGCGCGCGCTCGCTCGTGTTAAATAAAACGCGAGCTCACTCAAAGGTTAATCGAAATGCAATAAGACCCGGCTTAAGGCTGGCTATACGGTTCATCAAAGTAGAGCTTCAAAGTGGGATTTTGCCGTATTACTTAAAATAACAGCAACAAATGTTTCAAACAATAAAAACACGTTTGTGTAACATCGCAGGGAAGAAGCACTTAAAATAAATTACTTTTGATTTCGTGGAAGGTCAACGTGTAGAGCAAGTTTCGGGGAATCCACCATTCCAATAAAACCGCGTTTAATCCGAAACAGCGCTAAGCGGAGCAGTGTTAAGCGAACTATTATTGTATATGATTTAATGTTACTCAACCAATCTTTATTTATTTAAACCGCAATGCAGTCCAGTAAAACATTTTGTAATAATAATTCACATTATAGAAATCACTTAACATTTGTATGATTTTATTACAAATAAAATCAAATTTTTGTCATAAGAAATAAATGATGAAAAAAAATTATTCTTTAGTCGTAAAAAAGAAATAAATGAAATGTTAAATGGAAAACAAAAACAGATCAAATTTAAACAAATATTATAGTATTATAAGACATTCTTTTGGTTTTCACCTCTAATTTCTTTTCATTTTTCAAAGACATCAAGAATTTAAATTTTTTTTTCCTCATTTATTTCTCGAATACAACAAAGGTTATTCGAGCCTATTGTCAAAAGAACAATTAACCGTATTATAATTATGAATCATTGTACTGGAAAATCCCATAGGTAAGACCTCCAATGGTCATATCCATAGAAGGTTTTAAAATTATTTTTTATTAAAACTTTGCTAGATAATAAAAATCTACTACAGGTTCTATAATATAGAATATTTCTAATAAGTTCTCACTACTGATAATATTAGTAATAATAATAAAATTCTGAAAATGATTTAATTAAAAAATATATTGATATTAAAAAATATAAAAAGATACATCAGGATAAGTGTATAACGGTGTTAACTTGACACAGTTTTTACATCTACCTGGTACTAACAGAAATCTGAGCGCCTCCCGCATAGTACTGATGAGAGGCATTAGCTCGAAACTAGTATACTATTGGGATTTGCACTGTATATCACTTAATGTATCGTATATTCTTTGATTAGAATCAGACATAGTGATTATTAAAACATACTAAAGTGATTTGAAACATGTTAATTTTCAAATATGAAATATGGCTTTTTATGCGAGGGGGTCCAAAGATTTGTGACGTGATATTTGAGTTGGCGTCTAACGTTTTGTTAAAAGGAGGATGAAGGGGTAAAAAATCAGCCAAAATCGCTTGACGTCATTTATGGATAGCTCCTTATTTGATGATAGGTCTCAAACTGTAAAGATTTAATTAATATTCTCCATATAATTCTCTGAAAGTCCGGTTTTTTAAGGAAGCTAACGATCTTCCGTAATGCTCCGCCTCGAATAGGAACAAAATTCAATTATAAAATTTTTTTCCATTTCTTGAATCATATAATTTTGAATTCAATTCATTAAATAAAAGTTAATTAGTTAATTAAATTGTTGATTAATGGGAAATAAGAACGCAATTTAGTGACTTTGATGTTGATAGTCGGCAGCAAATCATAAATGCCAAATTTCACAGAAGATAAGATTAGAATGCCATTTTTTCACGGAATGGCGTTAATTAAAAAAATAAATGCCCAAGAGTAAACTTATGCCATTTTAATTAAAATATATTTTGGCAATTCTACATAAAATATCACAATAAATTTAATTTATTAATAAAATGTGAATCGTTTATTGCTTGTATTTTATAATTATTATATATTTACCAAGCGATATTTTTTTTATCATTATTATTTTAATTATTTTTCTCACTATTTCGGCTGTGGGACCTAAAATGTTGAATGCAGAAAAATTTTAAAGAATAAAAATATTTTGAATATTCAGTTATTAAAATTTCAATGTGAAATTGTAAAAAAGTATAATTGGAAATAAAATGAAAAAAATTATATAAAAATAAAAAAATTCAATTATAAAATAACAAATTTAATAAAAGAATATAAAGTTTATTTTCAAAATATTTACTGAATTTTTATAAATGTATGCAGTTTTAGTAGCATGTCAGTTTGATGTTGAAATCATAGCATCATAATTTGTTTGAATAGTAAAGATTGATGATGATAGAAATGTATTTTATACATTTGTATATATCTTATACTATAGGAAGGTAAAGAAATTTCACGAGAAAACAATCTTGATTCACAAAATTTCAATAATAAAAATATTAATAAATTAGACATTAAATTGGATCTGGACATAAAATTGTTCTAATTTTTATAATTTATTTAAAAAAAATTTAATATTTTCGAAGATTTATCTGAGGTTTCAAAGGCATTAACAATTGCGTACAAGGGAAACAATCAAAATATGTTTATCTTTTAAATTTATTTATTTTTTAAAAAATTATTTCGGAAATGTTACTGGCCCAGGTGGATGTAATGTCGTTAGTGGTGTGCAAAATGATCACAGCCAAGATAGATTTAACAATAAAGAATGTGACAGAGATAATAGTGGATCCTATGCATCTCGAGAAATTTCCTTAAATGGCAGATGAACGAGAAATCATCAAATTCATTATTATACATCAAATAAAACAAAGTAACACAAGACAGTTCAATGAATAAATAAAATACATTTAACTTAGCGGTTTTCTTTGAAAATAAGAACATAGTTCTTTTTTCCGATGGTTTTATTTTCGATTTTTTAGGAAATTATTTCTATGTATTTTTTATTTTAAACCTTTTTATTAAAATTACCTATTTTGTTTTCATACAGAGAAAATATTATTGTTAATGGAAATTAAGTTATTTAAATAAAATTCATTAAAATGGATTTATATTTGTATTTATTTATATTTTGCGGGTATATTATTTTTTTAAAAGCTATTTAAGACTTATTAATTTTGTAGAAATTATATTTAAATCCCATACATAGAAAGTTATATAGCATAAAAGAAAAGCTCAAGGTAGTCGAACTTTTAAGATAAAACAATAATAATGTTGGGAAAACAGCAAGAGATTCTGGTATAAAAAATAAGATGCTGAGAGACTCGAAAAAACAAGAGGATAAGATATGTGAAGCACGAAACAAATCAACAACCTTCAGAATTGGATCATGAAAAAATAACTTTGAGCTGATTTTTATTTCTTCTCAAACTACTTCTTAAATTTTTGTATTTTTTGAAATGCAAAGACAACGGTCTTATTTATGGGTAATAAATAGGGCTCCAAAAAAAACCACAACTTAAAACCACATTTATTTTTACAGGGGTTAAAAATAAATAAAAAAATATATATTGTTAATATGTTTGTTAATCATGTTCTTATTAGATCCATTTGCTCTGCTACATAGCAATTAAAGTTGTCGAGATGAAATTGCATTTTTTCGTGTGCCCGTATACGCTTTTTGGCATCACGATTGTCGGTCTTTAAATCTACATTGCAAATAAAACATTCAGTAACCTCCTTGTTTGTCTTAAAATATGGATAATCATCAATATATACATCGAAGCTACTTCTCTTTTTATTCTTTGCTTCTTCTCTTCAGCTCATTTGAAATATAAGGGTAAATTTAATAAAAAACCACATCTATTTTTTGAAAAAATCCCAATAAAGATCTGAAATTATTTAAATTTCAAATATAAAGATATAAAAATTATTAATTTTTAATTTTACCTTTAAATGTAATAAATTTTAATAGGTCAGGTCAAATCAAGATAAATTTAACATTTTATAAAAAGATGGGGTTTCTTTGGAGCAATGGTAATAAATATTGTATTTCGTATTTGTCGCCAAAGATTCACAACGAATTCATAGAACTATTGGGAGGTGCAGTGAGAAAATCAATTATGGATCAAATAATGCAAGCAAAATCTTTTTGTATGATATTCGACAGTATCCCAGATATTTCTCACAAAGATCAAACGGTTTACGCCATATTAAAAATGTTCCTAGCTTTTTTCTAATAGGAAATTATGGGAGATTAGACTAATAAATATTCATATGATAATTAGAGAATAATTTTAACTGTGAAACTTTAAGAATTTGATTAAAAAAACGTTAAACTTTATTTATTCACTTTCCTTTGTATGCAATTACTGCCAGAACTTTTTGTACAATTTTTTTTAGCAACGCACTACAACACTAGGGCAAGACATGTTACCTAAATATAGAATTTTCTGTTTCTAAGTTTTTTCTGTTGTTTATATTTGTCTGAAGGTCATTTTACCTATATTACTGAAAATGCATTTAGAAATAAATCCTTAATTATGTTATCTAGTGATTAATCTAAATGAAAAAGATTTTCGGCATTTAATTTTTAAAGCCAACAATAATGATTAGAAATCCTTTTTTGTTTAAATCATTCAATAACACTTTCATTAAAAAGGTAATTTTATACAATTGCATTTTGTTTTAATTAAGCAGGAAATTGATCTCAAATGAATTTAGGTTGATTAAGTAATGATAGTTGATTGACGGTTGCCATCGCTCGGTCCTGTTGGAATTATAGGAAAGCCGTATTTATTTCTCTTTACATACACAAGCAAATCCTTTTTCATAGATTCTTCTGCCTTTCACAGTCTGTAAATTTCTTTGATTTAATACTGTGATGAATTAAAATAAATAAAATTGGCATCGTTACCACTAGATCTAAGGTTGAGAAATTGACATAATTTGACTACAAAATCCTTTTTGTAGGCATCATTTTATCCATCAGTAATACTTGAATTTACCCTTCATGTTCACCGTAAATCACCTATGAAGACAACAGAGACTTTTAATCTTACATTTTGAATTTAGAAAAGATTTCAGAAAAGATTCGTTATTTTGCACCGTCAAAATAAATACTATTTTTAGTAAAGATTTGAATTACCTTACTTTAATATAAAACAAACAATTAACAATAAAAATAGAATTTTGATTAAAATCTTTATTTATATATATAATTTCATTTTAAAAATAAATAAATTTAATAATAAATAAAAAAAAATTAAATAAATCAAAATTAGGGAACTAAAATTTAATTAAATAAAATTCTTTCCAAATCACGATTTTTACTAAGAAAAAATTGTTAACTGGTTTGAAAAAGCATAAAATAACATCTATATACACCAAACCACGTTGAAAAATCACCTATAATATAAAACACAAATCAATACATTTATAACATATAAACACACCCACTCACCTTGAGGTTGTTTGTAAAATAGTCACTGAGACAAACCCTACACTATAGAAAATCAAAAAGTGATAGAGAAATAAAATAATACACATTAATACAATCCATCATAAAACATGCATGTAAACTTTTAACATGTAGCTATTAAAAGTTGAAAAACCCCTATAATAAATTAATTTATATGCATTTTTGAGATATTTTTAGAAAGAAAAATGGCGGAAAAAATTTTTAATTTAAATTTTGAGGTTTTTGCTTGGAAATTTCGAGTAAATGAAGATGTATCTTCATATTATTTACTCTTAAAACTAAAATTAATTTAATTTTTCAGACATATCTGTCAAAAAAACCTGAAATCCGAAAAAAAGCATAAATTGTAAATTATATTAATAAATTCTAAAAAAAAATCATAAACCCAATTATTTTTTGTACATATTTGAAGGTTTTTTTCAAAAGATGTATAAAAAATATAATTATTTAATGCAATTAATAATTTTTATAACTTCAAAAAAAATTTAACTCACTTTTTTTGAATAATTTCCGAAAAATAAGTTATCATAAAATAAATCATTTCCTGAATATTCATAATCATTATTAATAATAATATGTATGAGCTTGTAGATCAAAACTTATAATTATAAATTTGAATAATGATTTAATTTCGTTGTAAAATTATAATTCAACTCTTAAAACTTTATAACTTTAAGCTTATAACTTTAAAAAATAACTTACTTTGCAGCTATTTCAGAATGGCTGAAATCCAATAAATTTTCACAAAAAATAAATTCCAATAAGTTGATTTATGTTTCAATTTGCATTATAGCGGAATTCATCTGAACTTCGCTTGGTGTAAGAATTTTGAAGTTTTTAAAAATTACTCAGGGCAACAAACATTTTGGTGTTCTGAACAATTATGATATGCTGTCTGAGGTGTTTCAACAGAAAACTGAATATTTCTTATTGTTTTTCAGAGAGATTTAAAATGAATTTAAATAATTTTATAAAGATAAAATAAGTTTTTATTAGAAAATTTTAAACTTATAATTTATAGTTTTTAGATGTTTTTTTTAAAATAGATTGGCATAATTAGCTTTGACTAAAAATAAAATATAAAATTCTTTAACTTTTACTAAAATTTTAAATATTGAATCTCTTTGATAAATTGTTTTAAACTATTTGGTTCAATGCTTGAAAGTTTGTTTAAATATTAAACAATATTGAATTAGAAATAAATTTTTGGAATATGAGTTGTTCTCTTAATGCAAATGTTATTCAAGATAATTTGGAAGATGTCTTAGCAACTTCTAACATACTGAAATCGAACATGATGTTTATTTTGCTAAATCAGATCTAATTTTTACACAATTTTATTTTTTAAAATTTCAATAATTTTAAAATTACCCTTTTTTTAAAAAATTAAAAAATGATTTAATTTTTAATTAACATATTTTTAATTAAAAGTGAAAAAGTTACAATTGTTAAGTTTTTTTTAACAAATCTATAATTTTAAAGGTATTTTTAAGGTGTGATGATACTGTTGGGCTTAAAGCCACAATTTAAACAAAAAATAAATTTATGTCAATTAAAACAAATTGTTGAATTATTAATATGGCTACCGTGAACATACACAAGCACCCCAGACAGATATTAAAAATATATAACAAAGATAAATAAAACAAAATTAATAAAATCCAAAGAAAGCCTACAGCAGCAGACAGAAACATATTCAATACATAAAACCGTCAAAACCTTGAAAAGAAGGTTTAAAAAAAACATAGTCGGAAGCGGCGACCACGAAACTTACTTTTTAATGGTCAAAAAGAATAATTACTCAGAAATAATAATAAAATAAATTCGACAAAAATACAAATAATATATCAAAAGATAAAGAAAAATAAGTAAAAAATTTAAAAAAAATTTAAAAATTAAAAAAATTATTTAAAAACCCTCAAAATGGCTAAAAGTCGCCTATTGGTCACATACACACAAAAACACTTTAAATACGGTAGCCAAATTCATAATTAAACCACTTTAATTTTATGCAAAAAAAAATTTCTAGTACGAATCAATATGTTTAGTAGTTTATATTTTTCAAATTAATATATATTTCCATATGTTAATGTTTTGTTTTTACGAATTTTAACTTTGTTCTGGATGGTCGTGGTATCTTTTGATGCCAATGACAAGTCCCTTTAAAAATCTTATTTATAATAAGTATTGAAATAGAATTTTAGGAGGACAGACTGGAGGTTTGGCTGGAGAGTTTGTTTTCGCTTGTTGTGAGTGCTGGTCGTGCTACTCATAATCCCTCGGCTGTCCGGGACGAGTTCTGGTCGAAAGACGCAGGTCTCTACTCGCAGAGTGTCGTTGTAAAACCCACAAAGTCTGATGGCAACTTCAGACGGAATGGGTACTTTAAATCATTGTATAGAAATTTATCGTAAAATTGAGTAGTCAGGGATAGGATAGTGTAGGAACGTAAAGTTAAAAGCATTTTCAAATAGTCGAAGGATGTAATGTGGCAGAAAAGAGTAGTGTTTATTAAAATGACCGCAGAGGGTTGTAGCCACTTAAAGTCATGGGAAATGTGCCGAGAGCTAAGGAACTGTGAATCAAATTTGTAATACAGGGAAAGATAAAGGGTAAACTAGGACAAACGTGCAGTAGATACAGTGATTAAATAAATGAAATAAGAAATTTACCAAAAAATAATGGCGGAACGCTGCTCAAATTTTTGAAAGATAATTTAATAAATAATGTGTAAAGATGACAAATAGATTTAGGAATTGTAGAAGTAAAGGAGCAAGGACCTGAATATAGAAAGATAAAGACGTAAGACCTTCCATCGACAGTCAAGAACCCGAAAGTGAAAATATCATGAGGAGTAGTTCTAGAAATGGAGCACACCTCATGAATTTTCAACCCCTATGTACAGTACCAACATGATAATCACCATGGGTACATAGGAAGGATAGAATAGTAATCTTGATGGCGTTTAGGTGGGAGTCACACAGTAACCCTAGAAAAATAAATTAAAATAAACCCTATTCGGCAACAATACTTAAATTTACAAAATTTTAATTTAAAACATTTTTTGATTTTTAAATTCATGACTTCATCAAGAAGAAGTTGCTTGAATGACTATGAGGTATTCTATTATATTTGTTATATACTTTAAAATAAACAGAAATTATGTAATAAGTTTCATTAGGCGTGCTTACTTAGCATACTTTGCCCTAAAAGTTGGTGACCAAGATAAATCATGGGTGTTACACACGTAGTATGCAAATCGTGAACAGAACATCTCCGATAGTAGATTCAGAAAAAGAGATCAAAGCATGAACTTTGACATAACAATAATATGGCAGGAACCCCAAAGCCACCACATTGTAATAAAGTTCATGTTGCACTTTCAGCAAAACTGCATAAAAACGAATAAACCTCGAGTGACAGTGACAAAAATATGTCATCTGAAGATTTTGTTGACAATTCCTCAGCACCTCAACCTTTTAATGAAGAAGACTTGAATGACCTAGCCAGGAAATGAATTTATCCAAGAAATCAGTATTAGACACACGAATAACTTACTATCGAAAAAAAGTGACTACATTTATTCCATTTTTCACTAATGAAGAGAACTTTGTATTTTGTAATGATGTTGAACGCCTTCTTTTGAAAATGGGCATTGAAAAAAACAAGCCAGAGGAATGATGTCTATTTATCGACAGCTGCAAACGAAGTATGAAATGCTTTCTTTTTCACATAGGCCATGTGTATGGCTTTATTCCAATAGGTTATTTTACAAAAATGTCAGAAACATATGAAAATATTAAATTTGTTCTGTAGAAATTAGAATATTACCGACATCAGTGGGTGATTTGGGTAGATATCAAGATGGTATTACTTACTGGAGCATTTCTCAACCTTACTGTTATTGCGACCCAGTTTACCAACGTAAATATTCTCGCGCCCCCTTTTTTGATCGAAAATTATCGAAAATTATAGTGTCATAATGAAAACGGTCCGATATTCGTACATTTAATTTTATTGGTAAAATGCGATTGTTTGCTATAAATGCACAGTAATCATTACTAATATTAATCATTGGTAATGTGAAATTATAAACTGTATTCTTATTTTAAATATATATATTTTTAATTTTGTTGTTAAATATACTCGGGCCCTTCTTGTAGTAACGCCGCGCCTCTCAAGTGTGGCGCGCCCCACTGGTTGAGAATCGCTGACTTACTGTATTATTCTTTGACAACTTACCGAGTTTTTCTCCTTTCAAGTATGCAGTCGATCAGCAATACCTTAAAGGAAAAAAATTCAGTAATTTTACAAAAAAGTAATTCAGTAAATTTAAAGTTTTGTTTTAATGAAAGGTTTAGATTTATGATAAATTATCATAAATTACTAACCAAATTTGTTTTATTAAATAAATTTGGTAATTTTCACTTAAAATCCATAGCACGTTTTGAATATTTATTAAATTTATTTTATTTTAATTTACGGGCGTCTGTTCGCATCAAATTTTTCCGGGAAATACGACGTAGCCGATGAAGGCAGATATAGATCTAAGCAGGACAGCTTTTTAAAGTATCCTGGTAAAAGAAAGAAAAGACACATTTTCCAATCATTTTGGAAATTATCTGTACTTTTAGAGAGTCTTTAAACAAGACAAATAAGAAGCTAAACAATAAATAAGTCGTAAGTGATGGAAAAGTAGGCTATGTCACTACTAAATGCATTTCATTTCATCTCTCTACTGTAAAGATTGAAACAACTAACTTTGTCTCGGTTAAAACAAGTGTTCTTTCCTCTAGCGACATAAAGATAGCACAAATCTTAGTGACGATGAAATTTATGAGACTCTTGAAAAATGTTACCTTGCCATACCCTGCTGAATCAGTGAACTTATTGAAATATATATTAACATGAGCTACCGTAAGATGTCAAAAGTATGCGAACAATTTTGATATGATATCAGCTGGTCAACAGCCTCCCATTCAAGACTTTACAAAGCTAAAATCAAATAAACTGAACAAATTGAAGTAAATATGAAGAGAACTTTGTAGAAAAAAAGATTTCTTTATTGCATTCTGTCGGAAAAAAGATTAATGTTAAGGTGCTCACCCAGGAAAGTTGACTAATATCTAAGCATTTGTAAATCGGGACTTTCGGGACACCGAAACACCGTGACAATTCCGATATAAATAAAGAATACGAAAATGAAAAAAGAGATAATTGGTGAAAAAGAACAAAACTTTTCATTGATAACGAAAATTTGTTTCATTAAATTTAATAGAATACTTCCAAATTAATATTTCCATTTATTTGATTTATTTTTTCTGTTCTTTGGCTGCTTTGTTGGAAAGACCTAACAATCAAAATTTATTCTATAGGCGCCACCGGAAGTCTAGTACCAATACCAAAATTATCCCCAAAGGATCCTTAAAAAGGTTGACAGGATTTCAATCTCCAAGGAATTGAAATTACGTATAAAATTGTTTTTCCAATATTGAAAAATGTTAAAGGGAATTTTTTTATTTCTTTGAATTTAGAATTTATTATTTTTTGTTGATACAAATTTTATTTATTTCAATTCAATGAACTGTGATAAAACACGAATGCCCTGATTTTCCTGCGGTGTAGCACAACGAGTCCCACTGTGGAATGTATCATGTTCAGGTGGTGCGCTCTCGCAACCGGCCTTACCAGGATGTTGACTCCAACAGGAAAGAATGCAAAACTAATCCATGTTCCCTGTGAAATCGCCCTTTACTGTGACACATAGATTTGCTGGTAGGTAATCAACTGCTGCCCCACGGCATATCAACGAAATGAAACTTCATTCGACCGAAAGAAATTCCTATAAACATATTTCTATATGAAAACACTTGAAATTAATTGCTCTCCTATTGTCGTTGATGTTGATATTGTTTCACTGGGATTCTCCTTCACTGCAAAAAATGGTTAATAAAATTGAATGAATTAATTAATTATTTAATTAGTATAAACGAATTTTTAGAAAGTATTTTATTAACTATAAAATTGACAAAAGTTTGTTTTGATAATTTTTGGTAATTTAAACAAAATAATTTTGATAAAAATCAATAATTTCTCTTTAGCGTCCGATTAATCTGTTTGAATTAATCGAAATCGATAAATGATTAAATTTTCTTTTCATGTTGCACAGCACCGTAAAATCAATTGAAACACAAATTTAATTGATAATATACATATTAATTTTATTTTTAATTTCCTTTTCCAACCAAATAATCAAATATCAATTAATGATTTTCAGGCTGGTTATTATTATTATTATTATAATTTCTTCATATTTCAGTGTACAAAACATATTTTAGGTCGAAAATATTTTAATTAATAACCAATTACTAATTTATTTGAATTGTTTTATAATTTTTTTCTGAAAGACCATAACAAATTCGAATGACCAAAAATATAAAAAACAAAACATTATTTTAATTAAAATATTTTGAAAAGAATCTATTATTAATTTGCAGAACATTATTGATACAGATCAATCAAACGCATGCATAGTTACATTATATCATTTTACTCAAACCGTTTTGCATTATTCATTAAAAAAAGGTCATTGTGACGTGGTTAGGAAATCGATTTACTATTGTGAGTTATTTAAGCATAATCATCAACGGACTTAAAATTAAGTTTTATAATGATTAAAATTAAAAATAAGATTTAAATTAACTTTTGATAAATTAGATTAAAATATTTTAAATATCTGATTATAATTTATTATATTAATTATTAAATATTAATTTTTAAAATATAACATAAAATCTTTGTTGCTCTTGTCTCCAATCAAAAGTGATTGTAACATGCATTACATTAATTAATTTTTCCTCAATCAGATCTGCTATTGCATTTCCTGTCATGCCTCCAAAGACTACCACACATCACACAAGCATGTAAAAATCATTCGAACTGTGTCGTGAATTATATTTCAGTACTTGTGTGCATATAGCATGAATGATTTATATTCAACCCTGCTCATTAGAATTTCCAATAACCAATTCATTTATTTTATCGAAATAATTTGAGTAATCTGTATCAGTATTATTTTCGAACTGGGAATTTAGGATGAATTTATCCATTATTATTTTGCAATTAAAAATTATAACGATAAAATCCTTTTATTAAAAAATACCCATTCATCCAAATTTAAATCCTTACAAAACTCTACCACCACATTTGAAACAGATAAAAAGCCATAAAGTTTAAGAACATTAGTAATTTAATTTTTTAACTAAAAACCATTTAATTAGAAATTAACCACTCACTTTACAATTATTTATTATGATTATGATTATGATTGTCATTGTCATTGTTATTGTTATTATTATTATGATTATAATAATTATTATTATTATTATTATTATTATAAATAAAAGCAGTTGACAAACAAAAATCTTTTGCCTGAATATTTGAATTTTTTCAATAAATACGAAAATTGCTGACGAAAAGTTTCAATTAAGACAAACAGGAAATCTGTGACGGAGTATTAAATTTTCATTAGGATCAGAGTCGAAATTTTATCAGTACTTTACTGTCGCTTAAATTTTTTTTAAATTTAAAATTTCCTTATTTTGTTGATAAAATATGATTATCTTGAATGACTTTGAATTTTAACTTTTTCAAAGTTAGGAAAAATAAAATTTTATTTGTCAAATATTCGAAATATTTAAACTAAATAAAATGAACGCTTCCGGTTGCGTCGTTGAGGTAACGTGTCCAGGGTGGTCAGAAAGCTGAAATCTTTAACGCTTTATTGAGCATTTAAAAGAAAAGAATGACGTCGGTAATGTGAAAACTATAACGTGCGCGCCATACGGTTTGTTCTTTTTATTTATTTGTCTCGTAAATTAACACATTTTAAAGCTAAATCTTTTCAACATTTGGAATTTTGAGTTTTACTTTTTATAATATTTTTTTGGCACATGCTTTTTGTAGCCTGCAAAAAAGTCATTTATGATTAGAAAAAACGGAAAATGTTCTTCGACAATTTTATTTGCAAATGTTTCAAAAGGTTTCCTAAACATACAGTATAATTAATTACAAATTATAAAAGGTTTGATTTTGGATCGCTATTTTGTGGGAATTATTTACGACTTATATTTTACTTAATTTCCAGTCAGATTCAAATTTCCACGGAAAATACTTTTTTATTAATCATAAAAGTCAAATAGGAAATAAATTGCGTTAATATGAAGCTATATTAATAATGACTGGAAAATAAATGTACAGCTTTTTCTTTTTACAAAAATACATTAGATTCAAGGAAGTCAAAATTCATTATAATAAAAACTCGTCAAAAGTATGAAATGGGCACCGCACAATTTATCCTTTGACCCTAAAATACAAAAGAAAATTCACGTTTTTACGTGTTTTTCAGTAGGAAATCAGTAAGTTCAAAGGAAATGGACAATATCTATGATAAATTAATTAAATACTTCACATTATAATAAAATAATTATTTTTATTATATTTAATATTATTTTTGTTATTATTTTTATTATTATTATTATTATTATAATTATTATTATTATTATTAATATTATTATTATTAATATTATTATTAATATTATTAATATTATTACTGTTATTATTATTTTTTATTAATTTTTATTAATTTTTGCGTTTATACGAAGAAAATAATAACTATACAAATTTATAAAGATTCTAAAAATTTCAATTTGTTTAAATGGTCAATTTAATAAAATAATTAATTTTTTAATTATCTTGTGCAAGTTGAAAACTGGTAAACAAAAACTAATTGATATTTACAAAACGATCAAATCCCCACTAAAAAGTCATTGAAGTGTTCACAAATTTCCATGTTGATGGCAGGGCAAATAAATTGTGGTCATTTTCTGTGGTTTGGTAGAAAGATTGCGTGATTTGGGAATATTAAAATATTGAGCATAAATATCAGCTAACAACAATTCTGGGAAATTGATTCCAACATTTCAGCTGGAAAAAATAGCAGTGAATTATTTGTTTAAATTTATCATTATTTTTTCTTAATAAACTAAAAAATTTCAATTTCGATATTTTAGAGTAGAAAGTTTCAATTAATTGTAAATAAAAAACAAACTCAGTATTATTTATATTTATATTTATTTAAACAAATTATTTTATTTAATAATTAAATATTCCTATAAATAATTAATTAAATATTCTAATTCAATTAAATATTTTAATTAAGCATTTTAATAAATAAATATTTAAAAATTTTCCAATGTTTTTTTTATAAATATTAAACTTTTAATTATAATGAAATATTAACATAATAAAACCATTTTAAAAATTTTAATTTTAAAAATTTTAATTTGACCTATTGTAAATAATATATTAAAATTTTAAAAAATGTTTTAAACAATAAAAAAACCTCAATTTTTTACAATTTAATATACTCAAACTATTTAAAAACATTGGAAACATTCTTTGGATCCAATGACCTTATCAGCAGTTCTTCACATATCACGCGTTCCCAATAATTATTAGAACTTTTCAACAAAAGTTTAAAATCAGACATTCCTATTTTACTTTTACAGCCTCTAAGGTGCTCACTAATATTGGTCAAACACTGAGAGCTATGTCAAAGTTTGAACGTAAAAATCATTCAAGTTGTAAATAAAGTTCAATCCATTTTTCTAAGTTATTCCTAATAATAGGATAACATCCAAGCGAAAACTTAGCACTTTCAAAGCATAAGATTTACATAAGATTCTTCTTGTTGTGAATATTTTTATGCATTTAATTGTTCCTTCATCTTTAGCATTTATCGGCATTACTTTTATATTTTCTAATTATCATTTTATCAAAAGTTAAATAAACAAAAAAAAACTATTTTCACAAATATCAAATTTAAATTTTTAAATAAAAATCGCAATAAACAAACAAATAAGTCAACAATAGCAATAAAAAATAAAAAAGATTAAATTAAATTAAATTGATTATCTGGATGCAAAACTCACTTCATAAAAAAATTAAAATTATTACAGGAAATTCATCAGCTAGTATGCAAAAAAGCTCAGGATGTTAGAACAAATCGGAAGAGCAAAAAATGAGAAAATCTAATGTTGGAGAGGACTTGTTAGTAAAAGTAGAAGCGCAAAGCAATGGCCAGGACAGATCTGAGGGACCACTCAAGTTGATCACGATAGTCCACAACAGACAATATATCGTAAGAAATAAAAATGGTAAAAAAAACCTTAAAGGATTTCTTATATGTTGGAAGCTGAAGGTTACGGTGCCTCTATGACTTCTGGCACCAGATGGGACATGATAATATTAACAAACGTTTTGGGTTTAAAGATTCTATAAAACATGTCAAATAATAATAAGTCAAAAATAAAATTATTTAAACCAATTATTTTGGAATAAATCCCGAGTCAGTATAGCTGACTGATTTTTTAATCAAACTACCATTAAATCTCTCATTCTAGGTTTCAAAGACCAGAAAATTAAACTACCGGATAAGGGTACATAGTGTAGTTTTGGGCATCAGCATTTGAAAGTGTTTTGGTGAACGTAAATAAGTCTGTAGTTTAAATCTGAAATAATAAATTTTTAATCAGTGCTTTTAATTTGAAGTTCAGAAATTAAAACCTAGATTTTCTAATTTTAAATTGCATTTTGTTTTTAAAATCAAAATTTTAACTTTTAAAAAAGTGTTTTTAATATTTTATTTTTTTTATTATTTTATTTTTAAAATATTTTTTAAACCTTTCGTTTCTAAAACATTTTTTCACTTATAATTTAAATGAAAAAATTCCAGTTTCTCGCAAAAAAAATGGAGATTTTCTAAAAGTTTGATTCTAAAACTCACATAAATCGATTAAAAGCTGCTCACGGAATTCCATTAAATAATAGAAATTCTGAATAAATCAAAAATTGAAATTGGTTAATGAAATTGAATAATTATTATTTATTATTTATGAATTTTACTTTGGAATAAAAAGTTTTTATGTAATATTAAAACAATTTATGTTAAAAATGTTTTTTATTTATTTATTTTTCGTTGAAAAGGAAAAGTAACGAAGTTTGTTGTTATAGAAAATTATTATTTATGATATTTCAAATGTATAAATAATAGATCATACATGAGCGCGCGAGGATTAATTGGGAATTTCACAATTGTTTTACTGTAGATATGTTCGATTTTTCTTTCGACAGATAAAAAATTTTTATTGTGGTTTCATTCATTGATAAATGAGAAATAAAATTTTTAATAATTTATTAATTTTGTTTAAAATAGTATTTTTTTGTTTGAGATACTTCGAAAAAAGAATAAAAATTTTCATTTTAATATGTATTTTAATTTTGAGTTTCCTCGGAACCATAGATGAAACACAATCCGGCCGGAATCGTATCTAGAGACCCTGACTACTCTGTCACTTTATTTATGGGATCAAGTTTATATTTTTATCTTTTTTTTATTATTAGTCTGGTATCATTTTTTACTACAGGAGTTTTGAGATAAGAGAAATAAATATTCTCTTGCAAAATTAAATTCTATAGTTAAATTGTTATCTAGCGTAAGATTTTCAACATACAGCCTAACTTAGTGTGCTACTTGTTTTATAAAATTTATTGATTTTTTAATTATAGAAAATGTTGCCCAGTGAAACCGCGTGAAGATGAGTTTGTATGTATTTAATGATTGTCTTATGTCATTGTGATGTCTGTCTCTTAGCGTTTCAATCCGTAATACAATTATGATTATTGTTATGAAATATGCCAAATAAATTATAATTATATAAAAAATAAAGTATTGCATTATTTATAAAATTCATTTATGTCGGAGTAAAAAAAATCTAATCGGAAATTGTTTGAAATTTGATTGAAAAATTTGCATTAAATCATTTACCGGAAGTAGTTGCAAATACAAAAATAAAAGTTTCATTTGGAAATCTAAGTCAAGTCAATCGAAAAATTGTTTACTTTTTTAAACTTGATCCAAAAATCTTTCCTATTTATAATTGTGTTTTGAGACTGTACCTAAATTTTACCTTATTGTATTATTATTTAATTCATTTTGTCTTATTTTTCATTTAATAATTTATATTTTATTGTAATTACCACAGATACTATCAATTTTAATTGAATAAAGAATCTTTTTTATATAATTATTTGTGTTTACTTGTTTGTTTAAAACCATTTTTACATTAGAAATAAGATGGCATTTTTATGATGTTTGAGAAATAAAGTTATTTAAATTTTATATTAATTAATATTTATTTTAGCTTCAGGATTTTACAAGTTACGGTAGGCATTGTTATTAATGTCAAAGTTCGACATAATAAAGATGAAATGTAAAAAATAAATGACAATTTTTTAATATTTAAACACAAATAACATTTTGTTAAATTGTTTTGTGAGAGTAATGTTTCTAATTACAATAAATCGATTTGTTTTAAAGCGTCAGTACAAGCACACAAATTCCGTTCAAAATGTGCAATAACACATATTAAAGTTTCGATTTTTATCGGAACTCCTAGTATTTAAAAGATTTATAATTCCAAATAAGAATTTCAAATAATTCGCAAAAAACTCAAATATTTATTTTTATAAAACAACGTTAGTTAATGTTAGTTAAAAAAATTCAACAATCAATTCACACAACATACTATTAATTAGTATATATTTTTTAATTTATTTAATTTAGAATATTATTTCATTAACTAACTAACGAATCAAAATATATAATTAAATAAACATGGCAATGATTTAATTAAAAGAAAGCACCATTTAATTACACGTTTTACGACATATCTGCAAAACTTAAGAAGCATCAATGAAAATAGTTGAACGCCGAATGGGTAGTTAATAGAAAAGATTGTATAAGATTTAAGTAAAATAAAAAATATTTGTTCTAAACCTTTTTATTAATAGCATTTATATTTATATTAATTAACGTTTTCTTTACATTCTTTCGAATTTAATGTGATATATTGCACTTCTTTTCATTGACAAATTTTTCATATTCTGTCGTCATACTTGATGTCGCTGTTCTCAAAATGTTTTCTAAATGCTCGTTTGTGACACAAGGACGATGATTGTTTTTATTAAAATTCAATATTGAAAATTTTGATTCTCACAAGTAAGTGCTACCAAAATACTTACCAAACATTTTTACTGTTCAAACGTTTGTAGAAATCCAGTTAGCTGCTTTTTTAGGAAAAATTTCTGTACACTTAAATTATGTGAGGTGTTTTCAGCAGAAAATTGAATATTTTGGATTATTTGTCAGAGAGATTTAAATGAAGTTTTTATTAGTAAAAATTTTAACTTATAATTTGCTTAAAATAGATTGGCATTATTAGCTTTGATAAAAATTTAAATATAAAATTCTTCAACTTTTATAAATATTTTAATATTGAATCTCTCTGATAAATTATTTTAAATTATTTTGTTCAATGTTTGAAAGTTTGTTTAAATATTAAACAATATTGAATTAGAAATGAATTTTTGGAAAATGAGTTCTTTTAATGCAAATGTTATACAAGATAATTTAGAAGATGTGTTAGCAACTTCTAACAAATTAATTTCAGTTGAACGTATGTTTCGTCAGATAGTCTCTGTCAAATTCCTAAATTAACAAATCCAATTGTTTCGCATACCTTTCCTAAATCGATATAGTTATTATCAGATCGAGTTAAAACATCCATTATTAGATAATGTTTATTGATATAACAAATTTTAATTCTTTCGAAAAACTTCCGTCGAGCAGTATACATTTGCAGACTTGATTTGTAAAGGATATAATACAAGCATAATTCAGCGTTCATAGTAAAAGAAAATTAAGCAACCAGAAAATACAAGGCGCAAATTGCACCTTCCTTAACCAAACAAGATAAAACTATTTTAAGATTTTCCATTCATCCAAACATAAAAATCAATTGAAAAGGTATGTAAAAGCCGCAATAATGGGACAGAATCAATACTGAGACCAAAATTTTAATAGAAAATTTCCTGAAGCATACAACCACAATACGAGAAAAGAAAGTTGAAGATCAAGTTTTAAATACGATAAGCAGCAACTAACCAGCCAAAAAGATGTTTGGCATGTAGAGAGGCAGGACATATTCGAGCTAATTGTCCAAATGTTACCTGCAACCATTGTAAAAAATGGTCATTTCAAATATCAATGCTATGAGATGAATCAAAAGATATCCGAATAACAGATATTTAGCAGCAGTTGGAGAAGATTTCGATCAGTCGATCAAAGATAAAAACCCGAACGAATACGCCCCATCATTAGGAGAGGTGATTGAGGCAATCCATTGAATGTAAGTAATATCTTGAGTGATGATTGTATGAAGTTGAATGATTGATTGCAAGGATTATTTTAATTTATTTGATTTTGATTTTAATTTAAAATATACTAACAATTGTAATAATATAATATATAATACTGATAACATAGATAACTTGAAAAAATATATAAATTGTATGGAAATATTCACACCTTCTGTCTCCAACCCACGTGAAAATACTCGAATTAAAATCCAATCCAAAATTTATGAATTAGATAGGAAGATGAATTTTATTAGTTATGGCTATATAGATGGGAGACCGAGTATTGAAATTGAGATAAACAGCATAAAAACTAGTTGTATGCTGGATACAGGTGCTAAAATTAGTGTAATTAAATATGATGTTATAGAGAAATTAGCACCAACTAAAAATAGTAAAAATCAATTTGGAATTGAAATCTGCAAATGGAAGCGAAATAACAGTGTTGGGAATGACTTTATTAAGTATAAAATTGGGAATCAAGTAAAAAAAGTAGAATTTTATATTACTAACTATATAAATTATGTAGAAGAAAGTAAAGAAATATTAGATAAAGATATTAAAAACTTTTGATAGTGCATATTTATGAAACACAAATGAGATATCGGTAAAACGTCTATGATAAAACACGAAATTATAACGGCAGGACCGCGTATAGCAATTAATCCAAGACGACAACCAGTGCATTTAAATATCATAGAAATGGAAAAGAATGGAATTATAGAAATGTGTGGATCGCCATAGAATTCACCATTAGTTTGTGTTAAGAAAAAAGGAATAGATGGTATTAGAATTTGTTTTGATTTTAGAGCTCTCAATTTAGTAGCTCAGAGACCAATATTTTCGATACCCAGTACGAATGAAATGATGGATATGTTGAATGGTTCCAAATATTTTACGACACTAAATTTGGGTAATGCATATTATCAAGTAGAATTAGAGGAAGAGTCTAAATTAAAGACAGCGTTTGCGACAAAAAATGAACAATATTGTTTCAATAGCATGCCTTTTGGAATTGCTGCTGCTCCGGCAACGTTTTGAGAGCCGATGAATAAAGTATTAGACACTATAAATTGGAAGGAAGCTGTAGTTTATTTAGATCACATATTAATTTTTTCTCGAAGAGCATTTAAAACGAATAATAAATGTATTGGAAAGAATTAAAGAAGCAGGATTAAAATTAATTAAAGATAAACGCCCTTTCCTGAGAGAAGAAACAAAGTTTCTGGAGCATATTATAAATAAAATGGCATTGGAACAGAAGATAATAAAATATAAGCAATAAAAGAATATGAAAGACCAAAATGTATAAAAAACTAATAAAAAATAAGAATGAACATTTTGTAAAAGTAATACGGAGTTGTGAAAATTGTCAAAAGAGTAAAACAATCACAACACTCACTAAAGAGACGATAATGAAACATAAAATCCCAGCGTTATTTGAAACGACCATATTTGATTTTTGCGGTCCATTTAAAACTACAATTAATGGCAAGATTAGTGATTATGGATTTGTTCAGTAGATATATTTCGTTAAATGCAGTGTCAACACAAGATGAAAATACGACTGCAAATATATTAAGAAATAATTGGATTTTCCGATTTGGTGCACCAAGACTAATAGAGTGTGATAGAGGCAAAACATTTGAATCCAATCTAATAAAATCACTGGCAGAAAAAAAAATAAAAGTAGAATATTCGAGTTCATATCATCACTCGGCAAATGGATGCAATTCAGATATCTTTGAAAAACAATGTATATAGAATTTGGACAGATTTACTTCCCGAAGTATAGTTTTTTTAATCTTTCTACTAAGCAGAGTGCAGTAGGGTTTAGCCCAGAGGAAATTGTGTATGGTAAAAAATTATTTAGAGAATGGACACTAGTCGGGAATGATAATATGAACCAAAACGAATATATAAAATACAAAAAGAGGAATAACAAATCAAAAATAAAGAGATGAAAAATAATGAAAACAAAATTACTTACAAAAATGAAGCACGAACAAATCGAGAATTTGATATTGGAGATAAGGTTTTGATAAGAAAAGACATACATACGAAAAAAGACGACAGATATTACGGTGTAGGGACAATCATAAATAAGAGAATCATCAAAATGAAAAATGGAAGGGATGTTACAAGAAATGTCGAGTGGTTGAGAGAATTTAAAACTATGGATAAAAAAGTTTTTATTGAGGGGGGTGTGAGATAAATCTAATTATAATTTTTATATTTATTATAAATATGTATATTAATTTTATTATATTATATATTAAATAGAATGTGTATGATTGTTGTATGTTGACATCACTCAGAATATGTAAATGCATAATTAAAATTCTCCAAGTTTTATTTAACAAGTGTATTTAAATAATATAAATATTGGAAAATCTTTTAAATCTTTTGAATATTGTTAATGAATAGAAATAAGATCAAAATTTATGAATGTAAAATTAACAAAACTATATTAAAATAATAAACAATTGAATTTCCATTTCCTTTTAAACTCAATATTAATATTTGTATTTAATATAAAACAATTTATTTTTTTTATCCAAAAAATAAATAAACATAAAGAAGTTCTTAAAAAGATAAATGGTAAAATATGTGGAATCTTTTCTCGGTCTGTATATCAACACAGGGTCAGCTCCTTTTAAATAACATTTATAATGCTTTCTTGTTTTAATTGAGTTATATTTAAAGATTTTTTTTCAAAACCTCCTGATAAAGACGATTTTGTCATTTACAAAATAATGATTAAAAATATAGAAAATAAAATTTAAAAATCAAAATCGCTTAATTTATATACTAATATGTCTCATTATGAAAAATTGTATGAAATTTTTGTTATTTATCACTTTATTAATTCCCTATTTTTTAACAATTATCAATGAAATAAGTTATGAGACAGAAATAAAAACAAATTATGACAAAAAAAAATTATTTCAGAGTTTTGATTTATGAAATCCGGATATTCCAATCAGTATTTTGACGCTCGTTACTGACTCGCCCAAAAGCTTCATCAATCATTTCTTCAAATTCGAGCCTGTCTAACTAATTTGAAGCGAAATAACAAAAAAAGCTCGCAATGGGGAAAATCCGCATTCAAGTGGTATATGTAAGTCTAATTGAATTACCATCGTTGGAAATTTGCATATATAATCTTCATATAAAAATAAAATTCACTCTCATAGCAGTACTTACATACGGCGCTACTGAACCGATTCGAAAGCAGGCACGAAAAATGTTTTATGTTGAGAAAAAAAAGAAATTCAATTTCCTTAATTCCGTAAATCAAGTTTTCCCAGTTTTAATTTAATCTGGGGGTTTTTTCGGTATTATTATTGAAATTTATTTACATTTTTATTTTATTTTCTGATTCGATTGTTTGCTTTTTTGTTTTTTATTATTTCAATTAAAGTTTGAATTGGATATTTTTTCGAGATATTTTTAATTGTCTCATCCAGCCAGTTAAATACATTTAATTTCGTTTCGACAAGAAATATTCAACATCTGGTGATAATTAATGGACGGAATTAATTACTTTATATCAATGCTTAATTTATATTTAAATTCCATCAAAATTTATTTGACTCAAAGCATTATATAAGTTTTAGACTTTTATTATTATTAATAATAATAATAATAATAATAATAATAATAATAATAATAATAATAATAATAATAATAATAATAATAATTATAATTGGTTAAATTTCAAATTAAAATTAATTTATTAATTAATAATAATAATAATAATAATAATAATAATAATTATAATTGGTTAAATTTCAAATTAAAATTTGTTTAAAAATTAAATTACAAAAGTTTATTAAAAAATGTAGTTTGTTTATGTGCGTCAAATGATATGTTAGTTTTGAATTTTTAATTGAAATATATAAATGGATAAATTAATCTTAAATTCCCATTTCGAAAATAATACTGATACAGAATACTCAAATTATTTCGATAAAATAAATGAATTGGTTATTGAAAATCCTAATGAGCAGGGTTGAATATAAATCATCCATGCTATATGTACACAAGCACTGAAATATAATCCACGACACAGTTCAAATTGAGTTTTACATGCTTGTGGGATGGGTGGTAGTCTTTGGAGACATGACAGGAAATGCAATTGCAGATTTGATGGAGGAAAGATTATAAATGTAATTATAAATGTTACAATCAATTCCGATTGGAGACAATAGCAACAAAGATTCATCACAAATATGATTACTAACTTCGAGTCAAGTTGCCATATCAAAGATAATCCAGATGACATTAAAAGTATTTTCGTTTGGTAATTTGAATAAAAGGAGATGGGAGAATTTAAAAGCTGAGTGTTGCAAAGGGCCCCGACATTCGTTTCAAGGGATATTGTTGTTGAGAATATGATATCTTATTCAAGGTACGGAAATGTTTGGATCAGAACAACGACAATTGGGAGATGAAAATACTTTAGCTGATTATGATATGCAAAAAGAATCTACATTTCATTTGGTTTTACACTTAAGAGGAAGTATGCAAATATTCATGAAAACGATTACACTTGAGGGTGACTCGAGTGACACTACTGAAACTGTGAAAGAAAAGATTAGAAAGAAAGAAGAAATTCCTCTTGTGCATCAAAGACTAATGTATGCAGACAAGCAATTAGAAAGACGAGGAAAATTATCAGATTTTAACGTCAAACATGGGTCGACTATCCATTTGGTATTGTGTCTGAGGGGAGGTTGTAACGATGAGGAAGAGTTCAAAAACTTATGGGCACGGCGGCGTTCGTAGAAATCGAAAACGATTCAAGTGCGTAATTTTTGTTAGCGAAAGCAGTTGAGGATATAACGGGCACTCTCATAATCTATGAAAAAGAGTTTTAAGGGACATTGGATTCACAGATAAAACTTTCTGAGCTATGTGGACAATTTAACAAGTTGGAGGAATGAGAGTTTGTAGAAAAGGATATTGGTGAACTCTAAAAGAAGAAGGAAGAGACCGATAAATTAATGCAGAAACGAACTGAACAAAGTATTGCTAGCGAAGGATCTAAAGCGTCGTATGTTGGACCGCCAATGAAAAAGAAAAGTTTAAACAGGTTGCAGAAATAAATAAGTACGAACCTTTGACGGAAAGGTACTTGAATGTGAAGTATGGAAGGCTGCGTTCAATACAAGTATCGACCAAGCAGACAAAGTATCTATCTTATATTTACCTTGTGGACGTATAATTATTTGTTCTTGTTTCAAAATCACTATTCATAAATGTGAAATTTGTGATGTCAATATTGAAGAATATCATTTTGTATATATCCAATGTTGTAAAAATATAATTTTTCTGTTTTACCAATTGAACTTAATAGAAATTACGATTTCAACTGATCATGATGTTGCATCTTTGAAAATATTTTGTTTTAAATTTAGAATATGCTTTTTTTTAAATAAAGTTCAACTTCCAATAATTCTAAAATAATAGTTTTGATTGTATGTCTAACTTAAAATAATTCTTAACAATTACTGATATATTTCAATGAAATACCCCATGTTTTATAACAAGCATATTAAGACTGGTAAATTGTATCAAATAGGTTAGATTTTATATATGATAAATACCTCACATTGATTTAAATTGATAAACTCAATGTATGATTATCGTGTTTTCACATGTGATTTAATTACCCAATATCCATTCATTTAAAATGCAATATCGATGCAATTTATTACTCAAACATCGAGATTATGAAGAGGTCATGTACATATTAAGGATATGTACATCATCCAATCAAAATTACGCATTTTCATTGCATTGGTTGCATATACAATTTAAATCCAATGACAACTTTGATCATTATTTTGACATACAAACTAAATTTACGATAGTGAAGAATTATAAACATACTTTGCATTTTCTAAGATTTCCTATCACTTAAAAATTTTCAGAACCAATAAAATTAATCAATACCAAATTTTCATGCTTACTCGCAATAATATCTGATGCAGATTGTAATTTAGTAAACGAAATTCTAAATACAATGAATATCAAGTTAAGAAGCAATATCCGCAAATTTCTTGGATGCGATAATGCAAATTTTTTTATTGTTAATAAAAAAGTAAATTTTATTGAAGACCTTCATTGGTATACAAATATCATTATGCAAGGATATAAGATCGATTCAGATGATGTCAATAGTGTTAGAATGACATTTTAGCAAATCTTTTCATAAAATAGCTGGGTTTGTATTGTGTGTATTGTCTGCTTTTTTATTTGATTTATTGGGTGTATTGATCCCGTTTTTACTTACATTCTACCACACCTGATACTCATCTGTTACTAATTTACACATAGTACATCAATTTACTCACTGGAACCACAATTAGATATTTACACATAAAATATATTTAAGTCAAAGATTTAAGAAAAAATTTAAAAATTAACTTAATATTATCATTAATTTGTTTAGGTTATCCACTTTTGATAATTTAATAGGAAACATTTTATTATTCTTAATTTATAAATTTTAGATCTTTAAATATAAATGTTGATGATGACAAAATGGTTGATAATAAAATTATAATAGACGAAAATAATGTTAATGAAATGGTAATAATAATAAAAAGTTAAAGTATCATAAAAATAATAATATTATTATTAATAATAATAATAATAGTATTAATTAATAATAATATAAATCTGTTGAATACTACAGATTTTTATTTTTCATTTGTTGTATTACTTATAAAATACATCTTATTACAAATAGATTTGATAAACACAGAATTACTAATATCAATTATAATTTTTCAGCTTTCTGAGTATCTACAGTTTTCACATTTTTAATTTCAACATATTTTTAGACTATAGTAAATTTCTGAAATGCGTGGATAAAATCATGTTTCAAAACAAGTGGACGATTAACAAAGACATAGCAATACAAATGCATAGTTAACAAAGACATGAATAATTAATACATTAAAAACGATAAATAGTTATATTAATTGATTTTAGAAATATAGTTGCACGATGAAAGTACTAGGGTTATGTTGCTTCACAATATACTAAAAATATGCAATTATTAATTAGGAGTATACATGCGCTCATTAAATATATAAAATATCAAGCTTTCAGTTTTGATTTAATAATAAAAATATTAATATTAATTGATAATAATAATAATAGTAATTAGGTGACTATTACAAATTTTATTTTACATTTGTTATACTGCTTATAAAATATAATTATAAAATATAATTACGTTATTAAATTTGATAAACACAAAATTACTAAGAACAATGATATTTTCTGATCATCTTTTTTCACATTAATTTTAACGTATTTATGTAGCAAATGTCTAACATACATGGATTATGTTACTCCATGAGTCACAATGTAGATGCAATAAAAGTACATGTTTAACAAAGACTTGGCTAATGAATATATACTAAAAACTATGGTTTCATTAATTGATGTTAGAAATATAATTATGAAAAAAATACTTTTTTGTCCTCTTATCGTCAATTTTTTATTGTGTTTTTAACTATATTAGTTTAAGTTTTTATTATTATGACCATAACATTAGCCCTGGGTTTTTAAATATTTGATTATAAGATTTTTAGTCCGTATTATCAAAAGTAAATTGAATTTGAACGAAATTTAACGAAAATAGATATATTAAATATAAATGTCTTTAAATTAGATCACTTATTATATGTATTTTATTATTATATGTATTAAAATTGTCTATAATTTTTCTTTTATCGGTAAAGCAAACACATATATTTCAATCAATAACCATGCGTATCATAAATTACATGCATTTTCTTAACAATCTCAAATTTTACATAAATACTGAACCATTTTGATGATTTATCACACACGCACACATTATTAGTCATAAATTAATATTTCATAAATTTTTGAAAAATAACACATATTTTCATTAAACTTTTTCCATAAATACTGTAACATATCGATGATTTAACACACACTTTTTGAACCATAAAATAAATGTTTCATAGATATTTGCAAAATAACAAATATTTTTATTAGACCTTTTCCATAAATACTGTCACATATCGATGATTTAACACACACATTTTGAGCCATAAACACTAATATCATATTTAATCACACAAATTTTATTAAAAATATCGAATTTTTCCTTAATTTTATATACACACATTTACACTTTTTTCTATCCCTTGACTACCATCGACCACAATCGAAAACTCCATTGAAAACCCTTTAAAATGATTCCTCACATACTCGAAATAATTTTACTTAAATTATATACACATTCATTATTCTACTTCATATTCAAATAATTTTATAACCCTTGCATCCTATGGACTGTTGATAATTTGTTATATTTTATTTAGAAATATTATTATTATTATTATTATTATTATTATTATTATTATTATTATTATTATTATTATTATTAATATTAATTATATAAGAACATTTTTTTGTTTTCCCCTCTGATTTCTTTTTATTTTTATTTATAAAAGACATTGTATTTTCAACAAAATTTGACTACGAATCAGATTTTGCAGAAAATACAATATATTTTATAAATAATAATAATAATAATAATAAAAATATTAATTTGAATGACCTTGACCTTTGACCTCTAAAATAATATGACTTTAAGAAAATTTTAAATGATCTTGACTTAAAAAATGACCTTGAGAAAATTTTAAATGAACTAGACCTTTGATCTTTAAAATTTGAATGACATTGAAAAAAATTTTATATTTGTCCAGCGGTAACGTTTATGAGAAATGGAAAAAAATGATCTTGAAAAAATTTTATATTGGCCGAGTAGTGACATATTTTTTGAGAAATGAAAATATTTAACCTTGAAAATATGACTATGAACTTTGACCATTAAAAGTTGACCTTGAAAAATTTTTATATTTGTCGAGCAGTGACATGTTTTTGTGAAATTGAAAAATTTGTCCTTAAAATATGACCTTGAACTTTGACCTTAAAAATAATATGACCTTGAACTTTGACCTTGAAAAAATTTATTTGTCGAGCAGTGACACGGTTTTGAGACATTTAAATAATTTGATCTTAAAAATATGACCTTGACCTGCAAAATTTGACCTTAAAAATGACCTCGAATAAGTCAATGTCTTTTACTAAATGACCTTGAAAGTTAGTATGACTCATCGTATGTGTCATGGTCTTTATTGTGTAATATGGCCTTCATCATTCAGTTAGGCTTGGGGTGTCATACTTTACGGTACATCGGGACATGTTCTGGTTTCAAGGTCTGTGTTTTGGTGTCCTCGTCCAAGATTTATTTGTCCCGGTTGATTTAAAATTCATGGATGAATATTTTTTAAACATGAAAGTCATAAATAACGAAATGTTCCCGAGCGAAGCTGGGTACAGGTCAGTTAGTATCGAGTATTGATACACGCACGTAGCAAAACCGACATTCGAAGCAACAACTTCGCCCTCTTCCATTTCCCTATACCAGTTATAAGAAAAAGAAAGGCCAAATTTTACATGATATTAAATTGAGTCTATTATTTATAAAAAAATTCTAATATATGATTGTAGATAATAGTCTTGTTGTCTTTTTGGGGGCTGAAGCGTTACGAAAAGAGAGGGGAGATTGTTCCAGTTTGTAGTCCGAGAATTATAGCTACTTAAGCTAGGCTTTATTTGTGCTATCTTGTCCAGGTACTTGATCTCTATTTTGATCGCACTTAATCAGATACAGTCGATCCTTATGCACGCGAACGAATAATCATCGTGTCTTTTAGGCATAGGTATTTAATCATCGCTCAATATACCTGGTAAGATTAAGAGTATTCACTTTATTTTGTCTTCCTTTGTCTTTAATTTTGTTGAGTTTTTGTAGGACCCTATTACTCTAAGGTTCCATCCGTTAAATTTAGCTTACCTTCATTCAGATTCATCTTCATAACTCATAAATCTCAATCTGATCCTGTTAATCAGATCTTTTAATGCCATCCATTTATTGAAAATCAAAAGTATGTTTACTTTAATCTTTGACACTAGAGTTGTCTTAAAATCCGACTCCAGCCAGATCCTCATAGAATCTAGACGCATCTTTGACGATTAATTCCTAAAACTGACTTTTTCATATAAAATGCCTTTGGAAATGTCAAAGCCGCCAAAGCGTGTGTGCTAAATTGTCTGAATTAACTGAAGGAAGACATATTATGGATCAAGTAATTAACGTCTCTTTTAAAACAGGATGCCGAATAAAAGGACATAGCTAAGAACGAAAAAAATGTAAGTTATTTTAAGATATATAACGATTGTATTACGGATCGTGCTGTGTATCTACTCGTCCGCCATAAAATTATTTTGACCCATTTTCATTGAATAGTTCAATAAATAATTAGAGCCAGATGAGAAATAATAATTAAAGGATAATGTAGGGCTTTGTTTATGACATAAGGCTAAAAATAATAAATATAAATAAATAATAGATAAAAATAAAATATAAAAAATAGACATATTGTAGTAGAATATATATATATATATATATATTGGATTGGCGATTTATTTATTTTAATAATTAAATTGCAACGTTTTGTGATTGTTTTAATTAAATAATAATTAGTAAAAATAATAAAATAATAGTAGAAAAGAATTAGAATCAATAGAATTATTAAATATAACAAAAAGAAATAATAAAAAAGAAAATAAATAAATATAAAAGTTAGTAGAAATAATAAAAGCAATAAATAGAATCAATAAAATTTTAAAAAAATTAAATTAATAACTAAAAATTAATATAAATAAATATATAATAAAATAATAGATAGCAAAAGTAATAAATAAAATAAAAATAAATAAAATATTCGATAAAAATAAATATATAATAAAATAATAGTTAGTAAAAATTATAAATAAAATAATAGTAAAAAATAATTAGAATAAAATATAAATAATAATAAATAAAAGCAATAAAAAAAATCAAGTAAATCAAACAAAAAATTATAGATAAAAATAAATAAAAAAGAAAATTAATAACTAAAATAAAAAAGAAAATAATAAATAAATATATAATAAAATAATAGTAGAAAAAACAATTAGAATAAATAAATAAAATATAAATAATAATAAATAAAAGCATAAATAGAATCAAGTAAATCAATAAATAAAAAAAATTATAGATAGAAAAAATAAAAAAAATAAATAAATATAATAATCAAATAATTAGTAAATTTAATAAATCTAATTAATAATAATAATGGTGAATAAATTAATAATAATAATGGTGAATAAAAGTAATAAATAATATATATAATAATAATAATGAAAAATCAGGACAATCATAACCGCCGTTATCATCACCGCCGCCATAAATAATCCCCAGTTACATTTGAACATTGAGTATAAAACAATATTATTACAAATAGAAAATTTCCCATCTAAAATGCCATAAATCAATTGGTGCTATCAATCAATAAATAATAATTCAATGTGAAATCCGATCATAATCGATGACAAATAAATCCAGATGCCACTCACCACACAAATGAAATACAATTTGCCTATCAAATCCATGTCACACACATCAATCCGCATTTTCAGTGAAATCCAGAAATGCTTTCACCGGTAATCAAGTCAATTTAAATCAAACCCAATATCAAAATGGCCGCAAAACCATTCAAAATAGACAATGAAAGTTCCACAGAAACTGATCAGATAAAAATTAAGATAAACTAATCACTATCGACATGATAATCCGATCAAATTTTAAATTGCCGCAAAGTTCACAATTAATTCTTCCGTGTCTGGCTCAAGGATTTGCACGAGAGCTTGCGCGTTTTTCTTGGCAATGTTTCGGATCTAAATCGATGAAATTATCAACAATAAAATCCTGAACGCGATTCGCAACATGCAAATTGTTAATGACTAAGTTATTATTATTGATATAAATATTATTGTTATTGATATGAATATTGATATGAATATTATTATTATCAATATGAATATTATTATTATCGATATGAATATTATTATTATTGATATGAATAATATTATTATCGATATAAATATTATTGTTATTGATATGAATATTATTGTTATTGATATGAATATTATTATTATCGATATGAATATTATTATTATCAATATGAATATTATTATTATCGATATTAATATTATTATTATTGATATGAATATTGTTATTATTGATATGAATATTATTGTTATTGATATGAATATTATTATTATTGATATGAATATTATTATTATCGATATGAATATTATTATTATCAATATGAATAATATTATTATCGATATAAATATTATTGTTATTGATATGAATATTATTGTTATTGATATGAATATTATTATTATCGATATGAATATTATTATTATCAATATGAATATTATTATTATCGATATTAATATTATTATTATTGATATGAATATTGTTATTATTGATATGAATATTATTGTTATTGATATGAATATTATTATTATCGATATGAATATTATTATTATCAATATGAATATTATTATATTGATATGAATATTATTATTATCGATATGAATATTATTATTATCAATATGAATATTATTATTATCAATATGAATATTATTATTATCGATATGAATATTATTATTATTGATATGAATATTGTTATTATTGATATGAATATTATTATTATTGATATGAATATTATTATTATCGATATGAATATTATTATTATCAATATGAATATTATTATTATTGATATGAATATTATTATTATCGATATAAATATTATTGTTATTGATATGAATATTATTAGATACGAATTAGAGACGATCTTATACTCAAAATTTCCCATCTGTTTACTTAACTTCCTTTTATAATTTGTAAAACCTTAAGAGTACGGCAATACTAACACATATTTAGGCTCAATTTTTTTAGAGTATAAGATCGTCTCTAATTCGTGTAAGGTACGCAATATGTTTATTAAAAATTCAAAAACTCCGGTTGGATTGTGTTCTGATCTCATTTATCAATTTACATGTAATCGGTGTAATGCCACATACATTGGAGAGACTTCCCGTCATCTCTGTACTCGAGTTCTAGAGCATTGTCGATTGAAGGGTTTGACCAATATTAGTGAGCACAATAGAGGCTGTAAAAGTGATATAGGAATGTCTGATTTTAGAATTTTGTTGAGAAGTTTTAATAGTTATTGGGAACGCGTGATATGTGAAGCATTGCTGATAAGGTCATTGGATTCCAAAGATTAATGTGCAAAGTGCTGTGACTACGAATTTTTTGAATGCTTTTAAATAGTTTACGTATGTTAAATCAGGTTTATGTATTGTTTTTTAAAAAAAAAACTTTCTTAATATTAAAATAATTTTTTTTATAAATTACATTATTTTTTAAATTATAATATTTATACAAATAACATTTTAAATTAGTTAAAAGTTATTTGAATGTATTTTTTAAATATTTATTTATTACAAAATTAAATTAATAAAAAATAATTTGTTTAAATTAAATGTTAATTCATAATATTTTTAGTTGGTTTTGAGTACCTGAAGATGATAGTTATGCTATCGAAATATATCGTACGAAAGGTTTGATATAAATATTACTATTGATATGAATATTATTATTGATATGAATATTATTATTGATATGAATATTATTATTGATATGAATATTACTATTGATATGAATATTATTATTGATATGAATATTATTATTGATATGAATATTACTATTGATATGAATATTATTATTGATATGAATATTATTATTGATATGAATATTATTATTGATATGAATATTACTATTGATATGAATATTATTATTGATATGAATATTATTATTGATATGATATAAATATTATTATTGATATGAATATTATTATTGATATGAATATTATTATTGATATGAATATTATTATTGATATGAATATTATTATTGATATGAATATTATATATTATTATTGATATGAATATTATTATTGATATGAATATTATTATTGATATGAATATTATTATTGATATGAATATTACTATTATTGATAAAAATATTATTATTGATATGAATATTATTATTGATATGAATATTACTATTGATATGAATATTATTATTGATATGAATATTATTATTGATATGAATATTATTATTGATATGAATATTACTATTGATATGAATATTATTATTGATATGAATATTATTATTGATATGAATATTACTATTATTGATAAAAATATTATTATTGATATGAATATTATTATTGATATGAATATTACTATTGATATGAATATTATTATTGATATGAATATTATTATTATTGATATGAATATTATTATTGATATGAATATTATTATTGATATGAATATTACTATTGATATGAATATTATTATTGATATGAATATTATTATTGATATGAATATTACTATTGATATGAATATTACTATTGATATGAATATTATTATTGATATGAATATTATTACTGATATGAATATTATTATTGATATGAATATTATTTTATTATATTGATATGAATATTATTATTGATATGAATATTATTATTGATATGAATATTATTATTGATATGAATATTACTATTGATATGAATATTATTATTGATATGAATATTATTATTGATATGAATATTATTATTGATATGAATATAATTTTTATTGATATGAATATTACTATTATTGATAAAAATATTATTATTGATATGAATATTATTATTGATATGAATATTACTATTGATATGAATATTATTATTGATATGAATATTATTATTGATATGAATATTACTATTGATATGAATATTACTATTGATATGAATATTATTATTGATATGAATATTACTATTATTGATAAAATATTATTATTGATATGAATATTATTATTGATATGAATATTACTATTGATATGAATATTATTATTGATATGAATATTATTATTGATATAAATATTATTATTGATATGAATATTACTATTGATATGAATATTACTATTGATATGAATATTACTATTGATATGAATATTACTATTGATATGAATATTTTTATTGATATGAATATTACTATTATTGATAAAAATATTATTATTGATATGAATATTATTATTGATATGGATATTATCATTTAATTTTAATTTGAGATTAGTTTCTTCGATTTATGATTAACAATCCTAATGAAAATCCCAGTATAAACAAATAATCAATTTAATCAAAAAATATTACTCCCAACCAAATAAGTATAAATTAGAAAATATCACAGGAAAGATGCAGTAAGAAAATATGTTTAAATGTAAAATCCCATCTGAGTGATCGATCGGGCACCCAATGTTGTCACTCACTAGCGCATAACTTAAACAACTAATAAATAAAAAAAATTTATATTTAAGCTTTGTAGAAAGCTAAATTTAATGGGTTTGAGTAATTCTCGTGCGGTTTAGATTTATATCGATGTAGATATTCTAAAGGACAGCCTAATTGGTAGTAACTAATAAGAATCATCCCTAAATGACGTCATGCAATTTACCCCATCCTCATCGCTCCTCCCTCAAACGTTACGTCACAAAGCTCTGCGTTCCAGCATATGACGATTTATTGACGGACATTATCGTAAATTTAATTTTCCTCGTTAATTATTGTAGCTAATTATGTTTAATTTGTAAAATAGAACGAAAACGTTTCAAAAATTTTAAATAAATGAATCTAAATAAAAAATAATTAACATAAATTGATTATTGATAATAAAAACAATAATTAATTTAATATTATTTTACATTAAATAAAGAATTGACATTAAATTTTAATTTCTCGACAGAGTATATTAATTATAATGCTTACTAAAGATAAATCTGTTGAACCCAAACTTAATTTTTCCAATATTACATTCGGATTTCCAGATGCTTTAGGAAGTAATTGAGTATATGGTAAATTTTTACCGGCAAATTTAGTTTTATTTTGATAAAAGCGAGTTCGATCTTCAATTTCAGTAATATCAAGAACATTATTGTCTGTCAAATTTGCATTCACCATTTGACTAATTAAGGACATTAAATTTATTACAAAAAGCTCATTGTACTTTTCAGCTTCTTTTAATATATTAGCTGTAAGATTTCTATAATCATCTTCACGAGAATGTACATTGTGCAAATTATGGCCGACAGCTTCTACATCAGTTACATTCGCTTGATCATTTGGTATTAAATGAGCAGTATCATCAGTGTTCTAATTTAATGAAAAATAAAAACCAATATTTGCCTAAGAAATATACTTCTTTCACGCTTGTAGAATCAGTACAACAAACTTGTCCCATAAAAAAAATAACAAATTACAAGATTATATTAAAATTTTTAAATAATCAATTTGGTTATCAAATATTATTAGTAATTTGTACAATTCCTTATTCAAATTTGAAAACGGTTAAAATTTTCACTAGATATTTAAAACAAATTTATTTTTGAAAAGTTATTAAATGTTTATGTGCATTAAATTATAAATTATACATTACGTTTTTAAATAAAATTCATTATATTTTCATATGATTTCAGTAGACTTGGTCCTAAAATCAGTAGAAAAAGAAAAATAAAAGCAATATATAAAAATAGAATTAATGAAATACTGGAAAACATTAATGTAGTGTTTTACTATCGTCACCGTAATATATTTACCCTTTGATAACTAATCCAAAAAAATGCGCATTGTAATTATACCCAACATAATTTAGTCTCAAATGTCACCACGGGACCGATTAATATTGATTAACAAAACAACCATGTGTTGGGTGATTAATGGGGAAGAAGATTTCCAAGTACACAAACCCCAAGGCTATTCCCATCAGAAACGCGCATAAGAAAATAGGTACCCTCCAATAGGAGGATGATATTAAAAAGTTTTATCCTAAAAGCGATCATTTGCGAGAATTGCTGCGACTTCTCCTAGAATGCAGGTATAGAGTTGGTGGGTTTCTGGGTGTTGAGATTTAGAAACTATATTGTTGTTACCCAGACAACCCCATACAAATATTTTTCGCTTACCACTCGGAATTCGTTGCTAAGCAACGTTGGAACTGTGTTAGAGTTGGTGGAGCGCTATTACTAAGTGAGCGCTATTACTAATGCTATAATTGACCGAACGATCCATAGGTTTAACGAGCTTCCGATAGAAGGCATGTGCTCGATTTCGAGTTTTTGGTCCCATTGTTCTCCTATCTCCTTCAAATGTTAATCCATACTGTTATATCATTTATCATTATGTCTATTTCTATAGTCATCCTTGTCGTTGTCCGTATTATTGATTTTACTATGGTCTATACACCCTACGTTTTGTTAAATATCCACAGTATCTCTCTTACCCTGATTCCTATTAAAACTACTATGTTCCCTATTATTGTTACTAGTATTATCATCGTTACTATTGTATGTGTTATCTTTATTAATTGTTACTGCTATTACTATTATTATTATTATTATTATTATTATTATTATTATTATTATTATTATTATTATTATTATTATTATTATTATTATTATTATTATTATTATTATTATTATTATTATTATTATTATTATTATTATTATTATTATTATCATCATCATCATTTTTATTATTATTATTATTTTACAGTTTTTTAAAAAGGTGTTTTAAGTATTTCGGAAAATTTGCACAGCTTTCTGCCCATATTTTACAGTTTTTTGATAAACATTTTAATTATTTCCGAAAATTTGCGCAGCGTTACACCCATATTTTCCGTCTCAACTCAAAACAATTTATTTAGTTCTTAAATATTATTTAAATTATTCCTTTTTCATGATTTTGGTCGTTCGGATTAATCTTTTTCCGATGGCTATTCATTTTAACTGTTGGAACGATTTTGCAATTTTCCCCGCTACCCTTTCCCTTCCTTTGTCCTTATGATCTATTTGTGTTCACATTGTATTTAATGAGTGTCCACTGGACTACTCAGTGTTTGTGATTTTGAGCCGATTGTTGTTTTAAAATTTTATGTGTGATTTTATCGAAATTGAGTGCAAGAAAGTTGAGCCAAAAGACCCACTCTCGAACTACCTTCTTTTGCTATTGAGTTTTATGATTTGACGTTTGGATTCCAGTGTTACGCACCGCAGAATCTTCACGGGCACTAGATATTGGCGGATGAACATCCACTTACACATCTCGGGTTGTTATGTGGATTTCACTAACTTGCGGTGGGTTTTGATTGTGGGCCGAAAAATAAATAAATAAATATTACCATATAAGTTGGGTAAAAGCTTCGATGCATAAAAATTGTTTATTCGGCATTTCATATTTCACATAGTAATCGGAAGTTCATTAGCATAAACATTATTCACTCGCTTCATCACAAGTCATTTAATCATTATCGATCAATAAATTCATAGTGAATTCATTCATTTAACAGGTACACATTCATTTTTAAATAATAAATCAATTCACAACAACTGAGAGTTGTCGTGTCCAGATAAAGCACTTACCAGTGTTAATTGCCTGAATGCATGGCTCACAGTTGTAACGCACACCAACTAAAATAATAAGACTGAAAAAGACTGCAAAGTAAAAAACTGCAAAATAAGTTGAAGAATGTTCGGGTTTCTTGGGTATTTGGATGTTGCATTATCCCAGTCCAAATATCTTATCTTAATTTGAACTGGTTGTTCTATAATCCTAAGAATTTTAGCTTTGTTTTCACTTCTTCATATTGTTCTTTCAGCAATTCATTCTGCTGGGTCAATTTCTTTGTTTGTACAGGTCATGTCCAAGTCTCTTTCATTCCACTACACTTCCTGATTAGTGATTCAGCTCGTTTTGACTGTTTGAGCCTAAGCGTGGAACCACTCCACATCCTGGCAAAACCTTTATAGTTCTGCTTTATTGAGATTCACTAAATTAATTATTACATCACAATTGAAATTTAAACATTAGTAGATGTTGAAATTTAATCCTAGTTATGTCTGTTCAAACCTTTGCAATGTTGAGGTTCATCAACAATTAAGTTGATGTTGCGAGCACACTATTAAAGCCTAAAAAGTAATATCATTATCCATTTAGTATCACTACTTTTATAAATTTTAAATTTTATTTTTAAATTTTTGGCTATAAACAATTTTTAATAACACCAATCGCCCGATGTAATTTATAATTTTGTTGGGAGAGGATGACTTATTCATGATGGAAATGATAGAAACGAAAAATGACTGCAGGTTCCATGATACCTTAATCCTCAAATATTAACTCAATAGCGATGTTATAACATTAATCAATTTACATATAGGTGAGGTCCTCGTGTATAATTTTAAATCAAAAGGTTAAATAGAATTTGAGTTTTTGATCCCCATCCGTCCTAAAACTAATAAGAATTCGCATCCAAAAAATAGAATTAAACAAGAAATTCCGATTTATTTTTAGAAAGGAATTTCTTATTTCCAGACCACAACTTTGTGGTGAGAGGAAAATTTTATTGGTTTATTTGCGATTATTAATTTTTCTGTTCTATGAAATCTACAGAAATTTTTCCGTTTTTCTATGCAATTTTAACTTAAAATAAACAGATATTCTTTGAGATTATACTAACAGGTGAAATAGTTTTTATATTTTTCATATATAAATATTCGGTTCATCATTTTGACATTTTTAAAATTTTATTTATATCAAGTTTTAGTGCAGTAAATAGTCACTTAAGTAAATCTTTGGACAGGTTAAATTATAAAAATGTTTTACCCAAAAAAAAATTTTCTTTTGGTTATTTTTCAA
This sequence comes from Schmidtea mediterranea, assembly GCA_022537955.1. NCBI lineage: Eukaryota > Metazoa > Platyhelminthes > Tricladida > Dugesiidae > Schmidtea > Schmidtea mediterranea. Next base: position 215,249,841 of record CM039680.1, read on the forward strand.
AGCTTTTCTGGATATGAGTTTTCATTGTAAGAGCTATTGTTTTGTTGGCATGTTTTCTTTTATTTCTTCTCGTATGTTGATAAAAAAACTAGATTTATATAAAACAAAAATAAGAAAATATCAAAAATTTAGATGTGCCAAAAAAGTAACTACTAAAAAGAATAAGCTCTCAACGATTTGTTAAGAATCCAAATGTCTTTTATATAAAACGAAGTTGATTTCATACTTATGTCACAGACTAGTAATGTCTGCACACTGTGTATGCAAAATACGCATATGTAGAAATTACACAATCTCCATTGAAAAATCATAGCTGTTTGACCTCTGACAACTATGACACATCCCGGCGTGATGAAAACGGGCTTCCTAGCACATACTCATCAAGATATTTTGGTCTTCTGTGATTGCGTTGTTCAGTTCCTCAAATTCGTCGCTCTACTCTGTGACATGTTGCTGGTTAAAGCGGTCGGTCTCGATTTCTGATTCAGGTTGAACCACAGGACGAATGTCAGCAATGTGGTGTGGCATTTTGTTTACCTCGTATTTGTTGAAGAATTTATTCTTGTGATTATACCCATTGGTCATACGGTAAGGTTTTACAAAAACTGACTGCCCCTCCTTGAAACCACTGGTATGTGGAACATCCAAAGCATTCACTTTATTAAACTGCCAATCATAATTAAACAATCTGTTTGTTAGCGCCGAGCTTTTGTCATCTTAAAGCCGAGGAGGCACGTTGCACCAGAATACAGGATTTAGAGGATCGCTGCGACTTCTCAAAGTCGAGCACTTCATTGTGCGATGATTCCTTTCGACGATTCCATTTCCAAACGGCCGGTAGGTACATCTAAAAGATAAATTAAAGCCGCATTTTAAAAATAACTCTTTTATTTGATCGGAACGAAAACTAACTCCATTGCCCACGAAAACCACCTTTACGGGTCCCCGCTCTCTAAGCACTTCTTCTAAATTCCTTGATATAATTCGAGAATCTCCCTTTTATAGCTCCAGATAGCGAACCGACTTGGTCCGCAATCTACTATTGTTAAAAAGGGTATCTCGTTGAAATGGGTAACATCGACAGCTAATCTAGTCCAGTCGTCCATAACATTTAGTGATTCATGATCCCATTTGACACGAGAAGGATCAATGGAGCGGCATTCAACACAATTCGTAAATACTTACTTGATTTCAGCTTCTCCGGTTTTGAGGCTTTCTTCTTGGACAAAGAAAACTGTTTTATCAATTTTATCAACCAAAATGATTCTTTCAGTGGCAATCTATGATCTCTTTAGCTGTCATCGCTGCACATTCCATTGAATCCAATCGATTCAGTCACTTTTGCGGCACTTTAGTCAGCTAATCTGAGCGATTCTCCAAAGATTCTCTAAGTGAACGGACAATTTGAAATTTTCTATGTCATCCAACGTCATCTACCGATACAAGTCTTGTGTCTAGTGCAATATTGTCTATATAGTGGTTGGTTGCAGAGGCTATTATCGTATCAAGACTGAGGACCTTCTCTAAAATGGAGGACATGATTTTCCCGGCGCTGTTGAGCTCAAAACTTAATCGAGGCAGATTATACAACTTACCCTTGTACCAAACCACCTAGTAGATCCATAATTCCTTCTGCTCGTGTATTTTTGAGGTCCAGCATGGCCAACTCATTTCCCATTTCTCGCTATTTCTTAAGGACATCACCACAAACCCAACTGTCACCCGTATGGTTCAAGGTTCCTAGATTCAATTCACGAAAGTCTAAAACTAGTCGAATCTTGCCTTTGTTTTCCTGCTCAACAGCAAAAAGGAGGATGATACCACAATTGTGATCTGAAATGGCTGGAACGAGCCATCCTTCTCTCAGCTCTCTTTAGTAATCTTCATGAATTTCTGGTTTTATGTTATATTCTGCAATACGATTTTTTAAAACAATCAACTTGTTCTTCCAGCACCAAGCTATCGTTAAACACTTTCCGTTAAATACGTCTCAATGAACATCCTCTTCTAAAGAAATTTGATTTGACGACACATCCAGTGCGACCGATTATATACCGAATTGAACTCCGCTATCCGTAACCACAAAGTCGCCAAAGAGACTATCCAGGCCAATAACGACTGTGAGGATATTTAAGTATAATTATCAGCGGACATAAAATTAAGTTTTAAAATGATTAAAATATTTTAAATATCTGATTATAAGTTATTATATTAGTTATTAAATATTAATTATTAAAATATAAAATAAAATAAAATTGAAATAAATAAATTATTAAATAAAATAAAATTGAAATAAATTAATTACTAAATAAAATAAAATTTAAATAATAATAATTATTAAATAAAATAAAATTGTTGTTAAAATTTTCGGAAATATGAAAGATATAATTTTGATTTGAATAAATTTTGAATTTTGAATGAATACAAATTTTGAATTCAAGGAAGATGTTTTCACAGCATCTAACAACTACATTTATACCACAAATTAGGATTCCTAAAATTAAACATTTTAATTGAAATAGAACACAACAGCTCTCCCTCACATTGCACTTTTCGGCCATCTACCGCAAGAATGTTTCTCGACTAACTGCATTTTTAGCGAATCTTCTGGAAACTATTGGTTGAGAACACCCGATGTCGACAAGTCCAATACGCGTCTTCTCATATATTTTTACTTTTACCAAGATTCGCGACAATCTGGATTTTAGTTTCTCCAGCGGAAAACCAATTTGAGCATTGTTTTGATGTGTGCCCCAAATTATCACAGTTCCAAAAACTCACGCTTCCGAGATTTTTGCATTCCTTGCACAGGTGACCAAGCTCAACACAGTTAAAGCATTTAAACGTATTGAGGGTACGATTGACTGAATCTAATCCAGTGCCTTCTGAACTGTCCGCCATTAAAGCTCGATCCTGCCTTATAACTTCAGACAGCTCGAGATCAGATTCTTGGTGGAGGCCCACAACTGCAAAAAACAGTAGGAGGTAATCTACCAAAAAACGCTTTCTTAATAAAATTTTCCTCCAAAATGTCTGCTAGAGTTGCTAGCCGTTGAATGTCAGCTAAATACACGTCAACTGCCTAATTATTACAAGATCTCTGATGAAAGCCTTCAAATGCTTGGACAGAATCCTTTGAGAATGCGTTCATTAGAGCCCTCTTAATAGAATTTGCGGATCCCTTTTCCTTCTCTGATAATTGGTTGTAGACAACAAAGGCCAGTAATAGCGGCAGAACGAAGGGCAGGTCTTCCATCTTTTTAAGTTTAACCACTAGCTTCAGTTTCTTGATCCAAGAGTCGATATCTAAAATCCGTGATAGGTTGTGCCAGAAAAGTAACTACTAAAAAGAATAAGTTTTCAACGATTTATTAAGAATACAAATGAATTTTTAATAAAAAATAATGGAATGTGTTAATAGACTAAAGACCACGAGCTCGACTATCTGTACTATAATATAAAAATAATTTCATAATCAAACAAAAATAAAAAATCAAATTAAATTAAATTGATCGATAATCAATATACTAATTCTATTATTTCAAATATTCGCATAAACTATAGATTTGTTTGACTTAGTAAGGGGATTTTCATAGATAAATTTGTTCCGAAATCTCAAAGAAATTTGTTTAAAAAATGATGAGAATGAGCCAGCTACATTTTAAAAGATAAAAAATTAAATTTTTTTTATAAATAATGAAAAATATTTTCCAATATTTTCCAATACGTTCCAAATTCTGACACTGAACGAAGAAATAAAATTTTAAAAATCTGTTTGCATGTTTTTCGACAGAATTTAATACGAGTGCATCATAAAAATTTTTCATTTTATGGTTGCATCAATTCCTTCTTTCTTTTCCTGTTTAGCTAATATGAATTTTCTTTTCATTTAATTTCATCCACATTTCTTCCCTCGGCCTTTTCATTCGAAATTTATCATATTTCAATTTATTTTGATTTTCTTCTGGCTTCCTGCCTTTATGTTCTTTTCCAACTAGGAGAATTTTGCTGTTGGGGACTGAGATTAATAGTATATTTTAGGGGCTTCAAACTATGATAGAGATGTGCAACAACCAACACAATTAAAAATATTAAAATTGCTTTGTCTAACAACGATGACAAGCAACATTGTGTGGCGAAAATCTCAAGTCTCGCATTTTGGTATTATTTCGAAGTAGATGACATGGATGATTACCACATGTACGAAATGGATGCTGATGATCCTGAATTAGAAGAAAAAAGGCGCCCTAACCCAAGCAATTATTTATTTTTATTTACTTCAAAATTAAAACGGTGTCCGAACACTCTATGATTTAGCAAAATACTAACTTTTTAGATGTTGTCATTTGCTTATTCAGACAACTATTTGACAATTTTTATGATATTTGATAGATTCTTTTCTTCTTATTATTTAAGATTAATTGGATCACGATGATTACGTGAACAATTTCAAGGTAGGACCAAAGTCACCAACCTATCGAGTGACTTTACACCACTTCATAATTAGGTCTGTTTAAATAATTATATGACTGTCTTCAAAACTATTACAGGTGTTTACTAAGTGTGGGGCTTCTGGTTGGAGTGACCTTGACCCCACACAATAATAATAAATTTTTCTTGCCCCCAATGGCTACCCGTCGCTAGGCAACGTTGGACATGTAACCATTGGTTTTTGAGGTCGCCAAAGATGAGCGCTACGAAAGAACTACTCTGGCCCGACCTCAAAGCGGGTTCAACACACTACCGGTAGAAGGTCTGCGTGCGCTTTACTTATTCTCGTCCAATATGCATACCTCAGTTGGTCTTGTCACGTAAGATAATTTAATTTTAATTTATACTTACACCATCTAACTCTCGACATTATAAATCTTAACTGAGATCAACAATTTAATCAACACAAATTTATTTAGAAACAACAAGAGAATAATGTCCTAATCTGCTGGTTGAGCGGCTCGACGTTTGGCACGCTCGTTTCGACCCTGTCGATGTCGGGGCGGTTTACTTGCAGGTTTGGAGTTTGAGGTGGCTTCTTTGTAGGCCAATCCGGCTGGAGCAAAAACCAGCGGGTAAGTCACTGCATTGCCTTCCTGGCATGCAGACAAAGCCACTTCCAACCCGCGGATTTGGGTCTTCTGATTTTGATTTAATTGGTTTTCTTCGGCCCAACCCCGTGGGGCTGCCGTCATCTTTTGGTATAGAACATTTACTTTCTTTGGCTCCACCCAGCTAGATTTGATACGCTGGATTTCCGTCGTCAGTTGCACAATCTGCTGGTGCAATTCTCGATTTAATTTTTGGGCTTTGGCCAATTCTTTTTGTAGAATTTTGTGGGATTCCATATCTAAAAAACGTGATAAATCGTTAAACTCTCCTTCATTATAAGGGTCTTCTCATTAGTTCCTAGCTGCTAATTACAAACAAAACCGATTTTTAAATGCACTATAACCTCATTTATCGATCCTTATGAATAACAAATTCGAATGAAAAACAAAAGAAACATTAACATGAAGTCCAATTTTTATTACCAATTTATGCTTGTTAGTTATATTTCACATATCTTCGGTCTCTGAATTGCCTCGGAACTTCACGAGCATAGGAATGTTCCGGGTCCTGGTAGGGACGTCTGTCTGCATCCCTCCTCTCTCTGGACAGCATCCTTCGTGGGACCACCACGTTTATGGCTTCTGTTTCTCCTACTAGGTTCGGGTCATCGAGATTATAGGATACATTGTACGGAGAGGCGTACCCATCCATACTTGGAATAGCTCCGGTTGCTATGGCCCTGTTGATTTCAGTTAGATATCGTCTGGCTCGGTCTACTTGTTGGTTGGTTTGGCGCTGGTGTTCCTCCAAACGCGCCAATAAGAATTCCGCTTGCCCTCGAATTTCTCGGTCTGGATTGCGGCCAGTCTCTCTTTTGATAGCCACAAAAGAGAGCTCTACTTCCTCGTCCTCTCTGTGCGTGCCCGCGCGGGATTCCCTTACTGACGAGACTGAGAATCCCGCGTCCTATAGGGCCTGTCGACTTCTGGCGGCCAATTGTACAGGGAATCGCACGGTGACGCGGGACGCGTCTATCCAAGAATGATCTGCAAAATGTTAATCATTAGGTTATTTAATAAGTCAGATATATATACGCCTTTTATTACGATCATTTACTACAAATTTAGTTTATGAGTGGCGATTTTATGAGCTAGTAGTTAAATGTTTCTAAGATAGTGAACTAGCTAAGTGTAGTTGTTGGATTCTCGGACGAGTAATTGCACGAATGTTCATCTCACGGGTAAACTATTTCCTATTTTTCGTATTTTAGAAAATATTCATTTGCCTTAATTGCGTCATTTATCGTGCCTACTCGACTTAGTCGGCTATTCCTAGTCCTCTTAGGGACGCTTCAGAACTTGTGGAGCCTGGATTAGCATACACGACATAGCACAACATATCAACCTTAAACACCCCACACCAACTCATAATGACAACATTGACCAAGACTATAACATTAGCAACCTTTTTGCGGTATTATAAACACAGATGAAACAGAAGAAACACCTATTGAGAACATAGAACTACCTAAAACTTTACTTTTTAATAAAAACATCGATACAGAATCACAGTGATGGTCCCAACACTCGATTAAGGCATACATCTTCACTCTTGCTATGAAAAAGACCTCCATATTTGTTGACCCATTCTGTTCCAACTCTCTCATCCAGCACAACTTCAAGACCTTCTTCTCAACCTTCCCCTTCCAAAAATTCTTTGACTGGAACGAGGTCATTATGCCTATGTGCAAAACCAATGGATCCTGGTTCTTCTTCTTCCTTGACAAAAAGCGTAGATTCGCTACTCTTATTGACCCTCTTTCTGAAAATAGCCTTCTTGATCATCTTGACCTTGCTAACGATATTTTGAACACTATCCTAAACCTTCAAAATATTGTCCTTGAAACTTATATGGACCTAAGTTCCATTGAATATCCTCGCTGCTCTGAAAGTAAAGACTGCCTTCTTTATCTGCCACTTTATCAAATGCCTTAACTCGAGTGAGCCCATTTCGATCCCTGACATACCTACTATGACCTCCAGTATAAAATCAATAATCAGTAATTATATTAGAAACGGTTACTTAGAAACCGATATCCGTAAATATAAAAATTATATAGATAACCTTATTTTTCAAATGGACAATACTGATGATACAGTTCATTGTTCACTTCTCGAGATTTTTAATATAAACAATAATTTAAATCCTTCTAAATACAAAATTAAAATTAAAAGCGATATCATATATAAAGATAAGAAGCGTGAACATGAGTTGGAATGTGCTAAAAGATACAAATTCAAATATAAGCCAAAAGAACAACTCTCAAAAATCCTTAATTGCAACGACATAATAACACATAAACCTAGTATGCACAACTTTATCAATATTTTTGCAATCCATACCTCACCTGTCTCGGCATTTAACACCATACGACTCCATAATTTTCCTGAAAATGATACCAATACTCCTACTTGTCCTGATGATATCAAATCAATCTTAAAAAGACTTAACAACACTGCCCCTGGTCTTGATAAAATCTCCTTCTCTGACTGGCGTATCATTTCTCCTGACTTCCTCTTCCTTACTTCAATGTGTAACAACATCCTCCGAACGCTTCGATGCCCTGATGATTGGAAAACCTTTCGTACTAAACTCATCCTTAAAAACTGAAAATCTGATAAATCTTTCATTGCCTCTTCCTGGCGACCTCTTGCAATAATGAATACATCTTATAGAATTTTCGCAACCCTTCTTAATTATAGGATCCTTAATTGGATATTCTCAGGTAATCTTCTTTCAAAAAATCAAAAAGCAATAGGAGCCTCTGATGGATGCGCTGAGCATCATACTACAATACACCTTATAAGAGACTATAGCATACGCAATAACAAAGAGTTACACATAATATGGCTTGACATCGCAGATTCCTTTGGCTCGATCCCCCACGACCTCATCTGGCACATCCTGACCGAGATGGGACTTTCTGAAAGTATCATAGCACTTTTTAAAGATATGTACACCGGGATCAACACTTTCTTTGACTGTGAGGGTGAAACATCTGACCTTATACCTTTGACTAAGGGAGTGAAGCAATGCTGCCCACTCTCTATGACACTTTTCTGTCTTACTATTGACTTTATTATTAAAACTGTCCTTGAAAAACATTCCTTTCTCTTTAACGAACACAAGATTAGCATTCTTGCATATGCTGACGACTTAGTTCTTATTGCCGACTCACATGCATCTCTTCTCAACATATTTCAGACCACTGTTGAATGTGCTACCTCTATGAACCTTAAGTTTAAACCCTCCAAATCTGGCTACATGGACACGTCTAATGCAAATAGACAAACCTTTTTATATGATGAAACAATACCTACTGTCAACAATGACAACCTCTACAGCTATCTTGGAGTAGACTTTTCTTTCAACAAAAAACACAACATAGATACAAGATTAAATACATGTACACATGACACAAATCTCATCTTTGATTCATACCTTCACCCTTCTCAAAAAATCTACTTTTATAAAACATTTATTCATTCAAAACTCATTTTCACGCTTCGTAATTGCAATATTAATCATATGGTATTGGATTGCCATACCAAAACAAAAAAAGTTAAAGGTAGGGAAAATCAAATTGGTTACGACCAAAAAATAAAAAATCTTTTAAAACCTATGATTGGTGATTGCTTTCATCAGTTAAATAACAATTTCTTATATGCTGGATGTAAGCTTGGGGGTCTCGGTTTCACCTCGGCTATTGACGAATATCTTATACAGAGTGTAGTACACACCCTATATATGACGAGCTCTACTGATCTGCTCTTCTCTAATATGTATATTGACGAACTTAAGGACGCTAGGGGGAATGGAAATATTGACAGCGCCCTATCTTGGATAAATGGGGAAATTAAACTTACATTCCGATACGATAGCAATTTCAGAAAATTTAGGAAATCTGTTATCAGACTTAAGAACAAATTTAATATAAATATAAAATTAAAATATATAGATAATATTATTAACTTAGAAATCCTCTGAGCTTCATTCCATTATTAGCTCTATATATGCTCAAAGATGGTATAGCATGCCTTGCCATGGTTATATTGCAGCGCTTATAGGGGAGAGTAGCACTGCTGCCTTTCTTATACAATCAGACGTTTTGACTGATTCTCAATAAATTAATACTCACAAAATTAATACCTGACCTCCTTATTACTTCTAAGAGAAATAAGTTAATACACATACTTGACATTAAAGTGCCTTACGACTCTAGGAAAAACTTTGACACAGCCAGAGAAGACAACTACATAAAATATAAAGACCTTTCAATAGAAGTTCGAAACATTAGTAAATGCAGAACAACTATACACGCCATAGTGATCGGAACTCTTGGATCATGGGACCACCGTAATACATCCGTACTCAAAACAATAGGTCTTTCTGATCCTGAAATTAAAATACTATCCGAAAAAGCATCTGCTGCTGCAGTCAAAGCAAGTTATGACATATACAGAGAACACACATCCAAAAACTAATCTTCTAAAAATCTACTTTACTCTCCCCTATCTCCTCTGCCTGTTGTACCTATTTATCTACTATTTACTATATTTAAAATCTTTATATATAAACTACTACTATTTAATATCCTAGCCAATTAAACCATATCTATATTTAAAATAACATACTGATTTATCTATATATATATATATATAATCTGTACTTTATACTAAATGCTACTTATTATAATCTTTACCAAATATACATACTCATTTACTATCCACATTATTTAAAAGATCTTTCTATATATAAACTATTATTATTTAAACCATATCTATATCTAAAATAACATATCGATCTTTATATATTAATCTAATATTTACTTTATACTAAAAACATATATATAACCTCAATAAAAATTTTATCATATTGATCTTTACACATATATACTAATCTAATCTATACTTAATAAAATCAATTAAAACAAAAAATACATCTATTTTATTATAGCCGCTTAACTTAATTACATTTTTCTTTACATCTACGTAAACTTTGATTGAATACTATTTGAATGCTGATGGAATACTGCTGAACACTGTTAGGATGCTGATGGAATGATGCGGGAATTCTGTGGAATATTGCTTTTTGCTTCAGACAAGTTTGCCTATGACAATTATCCCGACAATCCCGAATATGCACCGATAAAACTGAAATACTGAGGATGCCAATACAAATGTGCCTAACCTCAGAATTACTGATGTCATTATTACAAGTTTGCCTATGACAGTTATCCTGACAATCCCGAATATGCACCGATAAAACTGAAACAAATGCTGCTGAACACCACCTAAGCCGAATGCTTCAAGATGACATACTGACGTGATCCGCTGAAGATGTTCTAAGGACTGAGAATATTTTTTCTCACCTTATTGTGGAACAACAAGATTTAAAATATCAAAGTGAAGGACTGAGAAATCAATCTCGCCTTACGCCCTGTGTGCCAACTAACTTTTATGAATAAAAATTTGATTTTTTTTTACGAAGGCTTGCCACTGTCTGCTAATTGATTACGGTGTCTTCGCGGTACTTGGCATGTTCGCTGTTACTCGATATAAAAAAAAACACTCGTTGTCAGAGTTATTTGGACTCTCGCGGTAATCTTGGTCGTCCGTAATGGGATGTGATATTATCGGTGTTGTAGTCGGTAGCCTTCAATTAATGCTTTATGCTAGTCACTCAACGAGTGCGCTATTCCACTTCTGATTGAGCTAATTTCTGGGCATTTGTCAAGCCGACGAGCCAAGAGGTGAACATTTAAACTGATCAATTAATAGAAATAACTCCATAACATAATTAGTAATTTTATTTAAGGTTTCAACAAAATTCTTGAGATCCTACGGAGCATTTAATGCGATAATGCTGCATTTACAGGTCGCGAATTCTCTCCAGAAATCAAATAAAATTTGGTCAGTTCTATCTTCTCCGATGGCACTCGCATGAAGGTATAAATTAATATAAATTAATATTAGGTTATCCTCAAAATTCGCTGGCTCCTCCATTTCTCTGCCATTTATCTCGTGGGTTCATAGTAGTTCAATTCAATTATACATTAAATGAATTCATTACTGCATCCGAATATATATTACACTCTAGGGATGTGCCACGTAGTCATATTCTCGATTTAATTATTTCCGCGTCCGTTCAATTATTCTCGACAATCATGATTAATGTCACATTTCTTAATATTTCAATTGATTTGTCCACGCTTCTTTTCTTGTCCAGATCGTTTCTTGTCATGCCTTAATTGATTTTTCGCTTCTCCCCTAGTGAGTGTTTACATGAATGTCGTCGACATTCAACGAGTGGTGTGCATTGGGAATTGGTCGGGACGACTGTCTATTTAATCTATGTGGGAGTACGTCAACATTTATTTTTAGTCTGATTTTAATTCTCATACGTCGTCGGACGAAGTTAGCTAAATGATAACTTTTTATTTCCTTTATTTTTAATTAGATTTGGACTTCAGTTATAGTTATCTCGGGAATACTCAACCTACAGAAGGCACGAATCCAGTTTCTTGTCGGCAAATTGGTCAATCTCAATTAGCTGGTGTGAAAGTTTCATCCTCAAATGTTTGCCTACTCCATTGATGTTTACATAAATATAGGATCTATTCATTATTTAGTGGATCTAGCTAATGTCCTAATGAAGATATTATTGGTTATTACCGAGAAGATTAGTTTCGAAAAATTCGTGGGACTTATCCTCTTATATCCTGTCTATTTTATGGTCTTCATCGGCCTGTAAACCATTGTGATTTTCAGATGATTTGATTGATCACGTGTTATGGTATTACTTAAATTTTCAATAACCTTTTTGTGCGTGTATCTTTCGTCGTATTTTTAATTTAGGTAAATATTATGGTTGTTTCGTTTGCGTTTAATTAACGTTACATTAATTTAGCATTGTTATTTACTATTTCTAATGCGGTCATTTAAGTCTATATTTTCGGGGATTTTATCGAGACCTACCTTAAATTGTTTCCTACCTTATTAAGTTTATTTTACTTCATTTAATTATTCTCAGCATTTAATTCTACTGTCACGATTGTCTAATATTCGTATACGATTATAGTAGTGGGAGTTTGGCTTTATCAATTTTATTATACATTCTGTCGTTTAAGTTGTGGTGAGGGAGCTTATTGCTTATTATTTCATCTTTAAGTACTTTTTCGTAGGTATAACAATGAAATTTTTGGTTCCTGGCTTTTTCTAATTACCAATCGTGACTTTAAGCATTATTTCGGTTACCCAAGATTTTTATAAAAGCGTGACTATAGCAGTAAATTCATGATCTTTATTTTACTAGGCTTGATTTTGTTATTTGATTAAGAATCGAGGTCATCGATATGAAATTTATGATCCTTGCTTTTATGTCTAATGTTATTATTTGATTAAAATTGAGGTTATAGTAATGCTTTTACGATCTTTATTCTATCATGATTTTATTCTTTGATTAAGATTGAGACTATATCAATACTATTCATGATTTTTCATTATTATAATCTTTTATTATTTTAATAAAATTTGAGACGATAGCAATGATTTACGGCGCCCCTTCCAGTCATTCCTTTTTAATTGATCTTAGGACTAAGTATGTTGATATTAGAACGTTACGAGTGTCCGCTAGACTACTTGGTGTGGTGATTTTAAGCCAATGGTCAATTTAGATTTTAGGTCGAATTTTCAGGAAATGGGATGCGGAGGGGTAGCCAAAAGACCATCTCACCACTTCCCAATTTCCCCTATAACGGACAATATTGACGTTCCAGCTACTGCGTTCTCACGCCGTAGCCTTCACGGGCACAAACTATTGGCGGAATTACACCGCACTTACACAGTTTGGTTGGGGTGTGTAGATTTTATTGACTTGCGGTGATGTGTCGGCTGTGGGCCGGAAAAAATTTCGACATGAGTTTTTCTAAATCAAGCATTTATTGAAATGTAACTGGCATAAATACAGATTCATAATTGTCATACGTGGCTCGACACATTACATACACAAACCTTTCCCCACGCCGATGCCACAAACAGAGGTCACATGAGGTTGTCTGGGCGCGACGTGGAGAAAGTTTCCGAACATTTCTTTACTCACATTAAAGTGCTGGTTAATAAAATCTGCTTCAAGTTTTCAAATCGAGTAAAACTGAGTGTTTCGTTAAAACGAATGTGTTTTAATACGAGTGAGTGTTAAAATTATGTGAAAATGAATCGGTATATATACCTGTTGTACGACCCTAACCTTGCGTGTTAGTTTTGATTTAGTAAAACAAAATTTGACCTTGTGATTTTCTAGTATATTCTATTCTTAATTTATTATTTTTGTAATTTTATTTGACAATTTTCTTTTTAATTTTTTAAATGAATTGTTTCCAATTCAAATTATTTAGTTTTTGTTCTATTTTCATGGATTCTCGCATTTTCCGGTAAATTGTCAAATTTCGGTCAAATTTTCATGTTCTCATGTTATTTTTATGTTTATTTCGTGCGGATCTTGGTGCACTTTGTTATTATTTTAATTTATTTTTGTTTTATAATTTTATATTTAATTGTTTTCTTTCTCATATTTTAGCAGGGTTAGTTGGTGTTTTATGGGTCTGATTTTAAATCTGCATGTTGTATTTGCTTGTGTATTACCGATTCATTTAAACGATTCTCAAGGCCGTTTCTGTTCTGGCCCAACATAAGCATGAATGACGATAAGTTTTAGGCTAAAATCGGGTCGATGAAACAGCTGTTTAAAAGAGGTAATCAAATTTTTACATTAAAAGTGGCCTAAAGTCACTCGCTTTTACGGTATGTCTTTTAAAACTTATTATGTCAATTTTCACAATTTCAAAAAATCTTTATTGGCGAAAATTTAATCAATGTAGAATAAACCGGAAGTATTTGTCCAATAGTTCCGAATGTATTATACTAGTATTAGCTTATAGATATATGTAAATGTATTTAACACAGTACACATTTAACTGTTTTAAGTAAATTTTTACTTGAGAATAGTGTATAACAGGGATGGAAAAACTTTTTAATACTTCGTACCAACAAAAATTATTTTTATAAAATTAAAATACATGCGTTATGAAAAATTATATATACATTTATTTCTATAATTAGCTGACATAATTTTTAATTAGATTTTTGTTGTTGAATAGTTTACAATTATGCTACAATATCCGGATGATAGTTTGACAATTTGAATGAAATACTAGCCTCGCCACATTCGTCGGTAAGTCTGTTTCGTACATCAGATTTTATGTTATCCATTGTCGAAAATAAGCTTTCACAGCTATATTGTAAGAATAGCTAAAGACAATTTCTTCATCGCATTTAATGTCTCTGGCAGCGAACACCATGTCTTCAACAATATAATATCCATGTTTTCGTATTCTTCTTCATTTAATCTTTTTTTTCATTATTTTCTATTTCATCCTTCAACTATTTAAATTTAAGCTTCCAAATAGAGTTTAATTGAAACTCTGTCAACTGCATTCTTAAATTCACCACCATTCTAATTGATCAATTTTAGTAGTTTCCAAATCGAACATGTCTATATATTTAATAAACTTAATCAACAGTGCAAATATTTTGAAATCTTGAAATATCTTAACAAAATTGTCTTGTATGTCACTTGTAATTTGGCTATAAAAATTTATATTGTTTTCATAACTCCATGAATGGAAAAGTTTTAAAAAATGATTTTTCAACAAAGTAAAATACTTAAAAGTATTCTTTTCAATATCTTGTTTAAATATTACTAATTTGGCCTCATAACCTTCAATAATAGCAAACATCACATCAATTGATTTTCAATGGCCTTGCAATTTAATATTTAATTCATTTAAATAGTTGAAAATACATGTTTAAAACATTAATTTGGGGATCTAGGCATTATCAAAAAGTTCGGGAAATTCGGATTTTTTGTCATTAAGAAACATAATTTAATCAAAACATTCAACAAAACGTTGTAACACAAATCCTCGACTAAGCTAGCGTACGTGATTATACATTAACAATCTACGGTAATTTTAACCAACCTTTTATAAAAACAACTGAAATTGCATCTTATTCAAAGCTTGGGTTGCTATAAACTCTATTATTTTGGAAACAATACTTCAAATATCATCAAATGCTGAAAGTCCAGACTACGCACACAAAACTTGTTGATGGATTATACAATGAAAATTAATAATTCGATGGCCAACGTGTTCTTGAAAAAGTGATACAAAACCAGCTCGCCGCCCTATCATTAAGGGAGCACTATCAGTTGTAATTGATACTATTGTTGATGTCTCAACTATCTTAAACTCTTTTATAGCTGTGTCACTAATATCTTTTCCATTTGTTTTAGCTGATAAGGAAACTAGTGAAAGCAATTCCTCAACTATTTTTTCTCTTTTAGCATAACGAGCAATCATGGACAAGTGAGCTGAAGATGTTACATTGGTTCTTTAACCCAGACATATAAAAAATAGCTTTGCAGAACATATATCATTTTTTAAATATTAACATTTTCATGCTTTTGTAATACCATATCTTTAACAGTATTTCGACTTATACTTAATTCTTCAATACTCGTAACAATCAGCTCTTTATTTTGAAAATCTTCAAATGAGTATTTTGCACATTTAATGAAAGCTTCTTTAATATAATCTCCATCACTAAATGGTTTGCTATGAGTAGCAATAGTCTTTGAAACCTCGAAACTTGTAGCAACTAAATAATTTGTACGTTTCAAAAATTTAGTGAATGAGATCGATTGTAAGATTTTTTTTAACTTGGCGTGCAATATATTCTTTGTGTTTTGAATCACTTTTTGATAAAAGAAACTAATGAGTAGTTTTATAATGACGTTTTACTGAAGATATTCTGCACACTATAGTACTTCCACACAACGCACACAGGGCATTGTTTTTGTTTTCATCATACCATATTTATCAGTCCACCAATCTTTAAAAGTCTGTTACTGCTGGACTCTGTTCTCCTTTTCTTATTTTCTGACATAAGAAAATATTATTTATTTATAATTAAAATCGTCAATGAGTTACCCTTTGAAATAAATTATATTTGTCTTCCAAAAATATAAATAGGTATTTTTTCTATCAGCAAAAAATAATAGTAAAATAAGAGAACACAACTTTCGATCGAAATTACAAAGTTTCTAGCTAAATTAGTGAATACGAATTCTGGAAATAATTCAAATCTCCATATACATATGTATATAATCGAAAATCCAAAGCATGCTATGTTCAAAACAATAACCCTTTAAAAAATTTTAACAGTAATTTTTTTAATATTTAAAATCACATGTACATATACAAATAATATAATTATTTTTATAACGTTGAAATCAAGGCATCAGAAATCTGGGAAAATTCTTAATTTTGTTTATTAAGTATCATATTTAAGAACTGAATTTGAATTTATTTCACAATTTTTTGAAAAATCAAAAATTCATTTAGTTAGTTCTAAATGTTGGGCCAGCACACAAATAGCCTTGAGAATTGTTTAAATGCATCAGTAATACAGCACGAAAACCCAGCACCAAGATAACTTAAAATACAATATACAACACCAATTAAACATTTTAAAATCTGAGGAAATATAAATAAATATAAAATCAAAAACATAAAAGTAAAATAAATACAAAAAGCATCAAGAACCGCACGAAATTTACATAAAAAATAACATAATAACAAGAAAATTTGACCGTAAAATGACCATTTATATAAAAGTAAAAATTAATGAATTAAATGAATAAAAATAAAATATTTTTAGCTGAATAAATTTAATTAAAAATGTTAAAAATAAATTACCAATTTAAATTAAGAAATAAATAAAAATTTAATTTAGATAACACAAATAATTTCAAGGTCGAATTTTGTTTAATCGCAATAAAAAATAACACGCAAGGTTAAGGCCAAATTATAGGTATATATACTGATATGATTTGACAAATCTTAATCTTAATTTTCAGTATTGATTTTCCGTCGTACTTTGACACTTGATTTCAACAGTTTTACTTTGGATTAATATATTTACCTGTGAATAATGAATTCATTGATCGATGCTTTATGGATTATTACGAAGATATATTTATGAATTTTAATTTGATGGATTTTTACTTTGGATTAATATATTTATCTGTGAATAATGGATTCATTGGTCGATGTTTTATGGATTATTACGAAGATATATTTATGAATTTTAATTTGATGGATGTATCTGGTAATTTAATTTTGGTTTTAATAAATTATTATAATGCATAAATTAATTTTTCAAATTGTCGAAATTTTTCCGGCCCACAGCCAAAGACACATCACAAGTTATTAAAATCAAACATATTGTTCGAACCATGCAAGTGCGTGGAATATCACCAATGATTCGTGCCCGTGAAGGCTCCGGCGTGCGGAAAGCAGGAGTTGGAACATCAATATTATCCGTAGATAGGGAAACTTGGAGGGTAAATGAGTAGTCCTTTGGCTGCTCCTTCATCATCCGTTTCCTGTAAAATTAACATAAATTTTTAACAACAATCGGCTCAAAATATCTAACACCGAGTAGTCCAGTGGGCACTCATTAATTATGAAATGAACATACATAGATCTTAAGGACAAAGAGAAGGAATGGGTAGTGGGGAAAATTGTGAAATCGTTGCAACAGTTAAAATGAATAGCCATCGGAAAAAGATTAATCCGAACGACTAAAATCATGAAAACTAATGTTTTCAAATAATATATAAGAATTAAATAAATTATGTCAATTGAAACGGAAAATATGGGTGGATCGCTGCTAAAATTTTCCGAAGTAATTGAAATACTTATTGAAAATAGTAAATTAAAAGTGGAACGCGTAAAATAAGGGCGGAACGCTGCTCAAATTTTCCGAATCGATGAAAATACTTTATCGAAAACTGCAGAATAAGGATAAAACCGTAAAATAAGGGCGAAACGCTGCTAAAATTTTTCGAATCAACAAAAATACTTTACCGAAAACCGGGGAAATACAGATGGATTACGGCTAAATTTTTAAATAAGAAAAATATTTCTTAAAGCTGAGGAATAAGGACGAATCCCTACACAAAATTTTGTTAATAATATTGATAATAATTATAAGAATTGTAATAATAATAATAATAATAATAATAATAATAATAATAATAATAATAATAATAATAATAATAATAATAATAATAATAATGAGGATAATAATAATAATAATAATAATGGTGATGGTACCTATTATAGTAATGATAAAAATTATGATGTTAATAGTAGTAATATAATAACTGTAATGGTAATTATATAGTATAAAAATAATAATAAAGGTAATAGTAGTAACGATTAATAAAGGTAATACATATAATAGCAACAATGATAATGCTAGTAATAATAATAGGGAACATTGTAATTATAATAAGGATAAGAGTAAGAGAGCTAGTGTGTGAATATTTAACATAACAAAGGGTGCGCAGACCAAGGAATAATCATCAACACGGACAAAGATAAGAAGGACTATGGGAATGGACATAACAATGAATGATATGAGAGTATAGGTTAACATTTGACAGAGATAGGAGAATAATGGGACCTAAAAATTGAAATCGAGCACAGACCTTCTATCGGTAGCTCGTTGGACCCAAGGATCGTTCGGTCAATTATAGCATTAGCAATAGCGCTCACTTTTTGCGGACGATCTACCCACTCGAACACAGTTCCAACGTTGCTTAGCAACGGGTGCCGAGTGGTAAGCGAAGAATATTTGTATGGAGTTGTCTGGGTAACAACCATATAGTTTCAAAATATCAACACCCAGAAACCCACCATAAAAAAAGAAAGATATTATACGTGCCAACGAAAATTATTTTATCTGTGTGCCACTTTGGGCACTCGTGCTATTGGTTTACCGTCTTTGGTGTATAAAATCAGCTGTTTTTAATTTAACTCCTAAAAAGACCAATGAAATCAAAGTTTTAAATAAAACTCAATGTGATTAATAATTAATAATTAATAATAATAATAATAATGAAAAAACAATAAATTTATTAATGGGTAACATTCTATTTTTTCAAGATTTATTTTTACAAGATTTAAATGATTTTCGAATCATATATGAATTGTTAAACAGAAAGACAAATTCACAAAAATCCAAAAAATAGATAAACCAGTGAAGGAATTTCAAATTAAGATCACTTTGATATTTTTTACAAAATTGTTAGAAGCTTTTCAAAGAGTTAAGAGTGTTGTCATCGACATTCAATGATTTCGAGGCGTTACTATTAATCTCTGTCTCAGTGATAATTGGCGACGTTATGTAGGTCAACCTCGACTCTGATTTATCTTTATTCCAATTCCGGATGTACCGCTTCATCAGTAGATGGTATCGTATCCGTTTTGATCGGGACCTATTCCGATTTTTATAACGTTTAGAGTAAATATTCAATGGGCAAAAATGAATTTTTGGTCGAATCAGAAAGTTTTGGGTTCCTTGAAAAGTATGAAAAGAATTTTTGAGTAGACAAAAAACCTTTTTTATATTTGATTGATTTTTTAAAGTATTTATACGATAATTATTTTGATTATCGTTGTTTTCGTCTTCAATTTCTTCATTTGTACTGTCATTATAGATTTCATCGTCTTCCAAAACGCGATCTAAAGCTGAATTTGTATGATTCATCTGTTCTGAACCTTCTTCCTTTTCTTCAATTTGGATTCTTAATTCTTTTACAACTGATGGTGGGTCTCTATCTTTGTTAGCAAGTTTCTGAGATTTAGCTTTCCTGAGGTCTTCACTGACTAGGTCACGAAGACTTGTATTTTTGGGGTCTGTTGCCTTTAATTTTCTAGTGTAAGTGCCTCCTTTAGCATTACCTTCTTCAAATTTATATTCCACTGACTGACGAGAATCTTGTATTAGATTTATAAAATTTGGCCTGTCAGAATTTTCCTTGAGAGCTTTAATGAATCTACAACATTGTTGTTGAAGTTTTTTATTTAAATTCTCATTGTCAAGCGACTTGAAAGTGGTATATCTAATAAATATTTACAATTATTGTAAAATAATAATAATTTAAAACATTTAATCAAAAAACACTTTATAAATAAATTTCCGCCATAAGAAAGTTTTGTTGCGGTCTACAAAAATGCTAATAATGAAAGCGCTGTTAAATAATAATATTCATAATATAAGTTTATAATTAAATAAGTTTGACAATTGTTTATTTAAAGTCACACGTTTACTAAATTTAATTAAATTACCATGACTAAGTTAAGAAAAATTATATACATATAATTTATTAAAAAATATTTGACTATGAATAGTAAAGATATCGATGATTTTTTGATATTCACAAATTTTCAGTAAAGCCTTTTTCAAGTGATTATAATCCTAGAAAATGATAATGCAATGAAGGGATACAAGCAAAGTATTTGCAGTTGGAAATGGTTGTTTCAATAAATTTAAAAGAAGAAGCAACCTCCGCGATATTCGAATCATTGAAGAAGCAGCGATTGCATAAACTGCTGTTGTTTCGCTTTCCCATCAACTTAAAATCATAATTAAAAGAGGAAATTATTCTTTTGAACTATTTTTTGATATTGATTTGACTGAACTTCCTTGAAAGAAAATGTATATTTGATATCGCTTGTTTTTCTATCACCAAAACTAAGACTTTAATTACTTTTGTTTAATATCTTCGATAAAAATAGACTGCGAAAAGGATGAATCGATTATATATTTTTTGGGAAAAATAACATCAAGGATGCCATAGATACTAACGATTTTACTTGGCAAGAATTAACCGATAAATTCATGAACAGAGTATCCCATAGATACATAAGTTAAAAATCAGGTTTACAAAAAAATTAATATGTAATTTGAGGAATAGGGTCGAGATTAAATTATTCTATATTGTTTTAAAGTAATTTATTCAAAAGATATAATTATTTTTCCAATAAAGTATTAAGACATACAAAAATCAGATTATAATAAGTTTAATATGGTAATATTTATTTTTATTAATCTTCTATTAAATTTTATTAGAACAACATTCCTCACATAAAAGTTTTGCATTTTCTAAGTTAAGATGGTTTTCACATTGGCCACATTGGAACATCGTCAACAGTGTTCTCTTATCTGAGGTCCAACATGACTTACAGAGTATTCTTTTACTAGTTGTTTTTCCATGAATTGTTAAATTTTCAGAGGAGGTAAGTGGCTTGAATTTTTCCAATCTGACTTGAAGATCCTTCGGCATTCCTAAAGTGTTTGTGCTGCGTTTGATTTGATGTTCTTCGATTAATTCATTTGCTAATATGCATAGAAATTTTCGCCTGCTCTTAGGTTCAAAATTGTTTCCAGTGTAAAATATTCTTGAATTTATACCACAAACGTTTAAGATGCTGAAGAAAATAAATTCAGTGGATACTTTATGCTAAATCTAATAAGTGTAGTAAACAAATGTAATCAATAAAATCTTTAAACAAATGTTTTGTAATACTTACGTAAATAGTTGCAATATACTACTAGATACAAATTAACTGTATCACACAACGAAACTCCTCATAGCAAAGTTAGATCACTACTAAACCAAAATCACCCTTGCGTTACGAGGCTAGACGGAGTGCCACCCCCCAATGCTACAGTAAATTAATGGCGTCTAAATAAATGTCGTATGTATCTCTCAGATCGAATGCGACTACCTAAGGGTAATTAAAAATATTAATATCAAAATAGTTTGGAAAATACGGGAATGAAGACACGGGGAAATCAAACCATTGGCGTATACACAGTGCTTTAGGGATTGTTATTTAATGTCAGTAAATGGAAAATAAATCAGATGCAAGTTGTTATTCATCTGAACATGTCGAGATATTCCCTTTAAATGCCTTTTTTACTATTTGTTGTGATTGTGTATTACATTTATTTTTCTACTACTTTCTTACTTTCTATAGTAAAATTTGCTATTCATTCAAACAAATTATATCACCACATAGATAAGTATGTGTTTCCTATAATATAAATTTATTGATTTTGTCCTTATATTATAGAAGTTGTTTCCCATTTGAAACAAGTGTAATGAGTAGCACGCTATTTATATTTGAGCTTCAGTTTTCACACATTACAAAGGCTGAATTAAACTGTACTAAATTCTCTTTGTTAGCCGAAGAATACATTGAATACTTATATGAAGACGTATCAAGCTGATAACCGTCAAAATAATTTGAAAAATCTAACAAATGTTTTTCATAATAAAGTTCTAGTTCAAAAGTTTCAAGAGTATGAAAAAATTAAATAAAAATAAAATTTAAATAAATAAACAGAAAATAAAAATTACCTATCGAAAGTATTCGGTAAATTAAATTTTGCAATGTCGACACGCAAAGGAAAATGGGGATTTATAAAATCTACGGGCCCCAACTCTGCTTTTGCAAACATAGATCGGTAAAAATCTCCAGATTCATAATGGCCATGGCGTTCTCTAGATGTAATTTTCCAAGGAGTTTGACTAGATTTTCTTATCATGTTATTTGTATAAGGCGAGTGTATCGTTAGGCCACCAAATTGACTTCTTTGACTACCGATTCTCATTTCTGCTTGAGTAATGAGAGAGTTATCCGGAATCCATTCATTTGTATAGAGAGTGACTTTTGATTTTGTTTTATAGACTTGTCTCTTGTGGAATTCCGGAATGCATCTTTCAATAAGTCGGTTGCAACGGTTAATAGCCCACTGGTCTTCTCCGGAAACATTTACTATGAAAAAGCGTTTCCAAATCCCAGGTCTAATAGCACGATTCAGCCATCGGTTCGTCAAATAAACCCGGCAATTGGTCTTTGCCCCGCATGATTGTAAAATTGGATTTTCAATGAATTTCCCCATTAATTCATCACCAAATTCCAGCAAATATTGTCGTAGGAGATAATTTCCAGAACAAACATAATTCGACATACTCAATTTAACATGTTTTTTTGACAATAAAAAAATAGGAAATCAATCTAAAAAATAAATAATTTAATAATAATAATTTAATTATTATAAATTTTAGAAGAAAAACGCTGGGTTGTAGAAATAAAAATTAACAATTCTTCATAGTCATATTTTTAGATGTGCCTTGTAGGCCATCATATTGAACATCTCTTAAATCTCACTTACAATAATTTAATAATAGCATGGTATAAAACCTTTAAACGTAAAATTCTTTCCATTTGATCTCAATCCTTTTCGTGAATTTCAATTCCTTTCAATTCCTTTGAGGTTCAAAAATATTTATTCTAAAAAGAACCCTAATTTTGGAATGTAACTGCGAAAATTAAAATTTGGAAATTAAAAATTAAAATCAAAGAATTAATATAATATTGTTTGATTTTTGTAAAAAGTCGGTGCTTAGGTCTGACTCCTTGGTGTCATTATTTAATCAATTCAATTAACCCAACAAAATAAGGTTTATTTCCAATCTATACATCACAATTAAACTTGAAACTTTATTCACAACCTTCACAAAAATAGATTCAATTCACAAAATTTTACTCTGCAAAAATTCACAAAAAAATCAATGCGTAGGGATACACGTCTTCCAACGGGAGATGTCCTTGTCTGGTGCGCAAGACTTTAATTTGTTTGGCTGACTGATATCCCTTCTAATATTATTACCTTCGCTGAAGTCTTGAAAATATTCTCTTCGACCAACTGGCCATTTTGCAGATTTGCCTTCTACTTTTATACCCATCTCATAATTGAGTTATTTGTAAATCAAATAGGTCTTAGCATTTTTGATATCACTCTCTCTCTCTAAAACTAAATTGGATACTTCAGGGCTCCCTGGGTTTCCATTTATTTACAATAATTACATTGGTACCGGGTTTCTCTTTTATCCCGGGTTTCCTTCGTCACCCAATTTCGTTTTCCGTAATTAAATAATTTTGTTGATAGCCCGGGTTTCTCAAACTGTTCGGGTTTTCTGTTGGCTCGGACTTCCCATTAGCCAATTAATTTTTAATTAATTTATATTTTTATTAAATATGTCCTTCTGGGGACTCCAAATCGATTTAATTTTATTATATTTGGATTCGTCTCATCATTTGGCATCCGCCCATACCCGTTTTCCCTGCTAAATATTTATTTTAAAATTTTTAATTAATTTTGCACTTTTAATTATTATTTTGAATATCAATGTTTTTATTGATTTTCCTTTTTACTTTTGTGAATTTTGTTAACCCAAAAAATATTATAAAGTTTAATAATGAAAAGAATAAAATAAATAACTTTCAATTTTAATAAGTAATAAAAATATATTGTTGGGGTTGTCGGGGAATTTCAATAGGATTTATTGTTAATCTGACTCCAAGCGTGCTTTTAAACAACAGTAATGAACTCCAAACGATATAAACTTTATTGATTAACACACTACTTGACTCACTATTGATTAACACACTATTGATTAACACAATAATAATAATAATGACTGTAATAGATAATTCTTTGTGCCATTTTAAAGTAGAAATTTTTTTTTTAAAAATCACAACTTGGTGCTTATTACGACCCTTCGGAAGAATAGCACTTTTCGGATCTATTGGATTTCACAATCACTTGACTACTGTGACGGGTTTCTGAGATCGATAATTCTGATTTTGTAGCTTTGCTTTGACTCGAATTTATTCAATAACTTTGATTTCCTTTATTTCACTTTATTTCTTTTCCACAATTTTGGCTGTCTCTTTCCAACTTTCTTTATTATTTTTGTTGGGTTATTATTATTGAAAGTCGGTTCCCTCTGACTCCTCGTGTCCTTTTTCAATCAAATAAGCAAACCCAACACAGAATAATTTTATTTGCACTTTATCACAATGACAGATCAATCCGTTTTATCTCAATGTTTGTAATCAGAATTTCCCTAATTGATTTGCACCCTTTAACCACCGTATGACTCTGATTATCTTAGGGTAGGTTGTCCAAGGGAGAACCACCCTTTCTGATAGATAACTTCGATTTGAATTCCTCTACTAACCTAGTTACTGCTCGTTCACGTCGATTCACTCTAGTTAATAATATCTACTCTTCGTGTCTGGTTGACAATGACTGTTCTTTATTGCCTGGTTAATAATGTCTGTCTTTCGTATCTAGTTAATAATGACTGCCCTTTCATGTTTTTCCCTCTTTCTTTTATACTCCTGCTCAGACTGTTTTCCGACGATTGTCAACAATATTTTCTACATTATTAAATTATCAATAATAATTACTTTCCAGACCGACATTTGTCAACAACGTTTGGTCCATTACCAAATTACTAATTGCAAAATAATTACCGCTCCGTTACCCAGTGGCGCCCGTTCAATGTTGTTTAGGCCAATTTATTCTGCTATATTATTCCGTCTATGCGCCGGGTTTTCCTCATCTCTCGGGTTTTCCTCAGCTCTCGGCTTTTCCACATCTCTCGGGTTTCCCATTGACTCGGGCTTCCCATTAGTAATTAATTTTTCTTAATTAATTTCCTTTTTTATCTTATATTATTTTCTAGGGACCCCTCACTAAATTTTTATTATTATTTCTGGACTCGTCTCTCAATTTGGCATTCAACCATACCAATTTCCCCCGATCAATATTACCTTCGAATTTTTATAAATTTTTAAATTAATATTGCACTTTTATCATTTTTGTGTTTTATCGATTTTACTGTGCTTTTTCGTGATACCCCAACATTTTTGTTCTCGTACCGCCTAATTATTGCTTCAAACTTCTTTTATCCTTGATTCCAACTGCTCTTTCAATAATTTTCCGTAATTTTCTCCCTTCAATTCTTAGTCCAATTTTTCTTTGTTTGATTCCAGTTGCGCTTCCTTTTTATACTCTATAACCAAATGTCACTTAGTAATATACACTTCGATTTCAATATCTTTACTCGAGAACTGCATTTGGTCCTTTTCAATTTTCCTAATATCTCTGACAACTGTTTAGATATTCGATAATTCGAAGATGCCATCTACCGACTTCCTATGTAATCCATTTACTTATCTTGACCAGAATGTCAAGATATGTCACTTCACTTTCAATTTTGATTTTCATTTCTTCTTGTTTGCTTTGTACTTTTTAACTCAAAATGACATTAACATGTTATATTATTTAATTGTCTGATTATTTTCTATTATTTGTTATTTCTTCCATTTGTTTCTATTTCCCAGGATTGTGGAACAACACACCTTTCCTGAACTCATTTCCCCCAACCATTACATAAATTGTGCTTAATTATTTTTATTTTATTTTTAGGTATCCTCAACAATATTATGAAAAATTAATGATTTTTTTTTGCAGTCCTCCCTTCAAAATATCCTGTTAACTCACCTGATATATAACAATATATATGTTTATATAAATTTGTTTGTGTATTTTAAGTGTGATATAATAATAATGACAAAGTGAGGCGTATTTTCAAGGCTCACAAAATTAATTTAAAATGTTTTTGAAAAAGTTATTAATCCTCACGGTGTTGTTGTGGTTGAAATAATTGAAATATAAAATAATTCAGCCATTTACTTATTTTTTTAGTTTAATAAATCTTTAAAATCATAAAAAGTTCACTTCCCTTTTTTAGAAACACTTTATTAAATTATAATGAATTGGTTTTATCAATAAGTTTTTATATACAGCTAGGTAGGAATATGTAAAATATTTAAGAACAATAGTTGCCAAAATTATTTCAGTAAAATTAATTCAAAGTTTAATTTTATACTTAATCAATTTAATAAATAAATTATTAATTTAAATAATTAATTTATCATATATTGACTGTACTGGTTGTGATGTTGTTACACATTTAAAAGAGATAATTCGGTTGCATAAAATTTTATTTACAAAATCTGAATTTGATTGACTTTTGGAATTGATCAGCATTGGCAATCGGTTTGATTTTTGCAATAATTATCTTCTTTCCTCTAATTTTGTTTATCGACATTTTACTTTGTTATTTTTCTATATATCAGACATCAAAGACGTTAATAGTTTCAAAAGAAAAATTCAAATAAATTTCCAATTACCAACAGTTCATAAATCCCTTAAGTTCAGTTCAGATATGTTATTCTAAACATTTATGCAATTTTGATTTGTATTGTATATGAAACTTCACATTGGTGCCAGAAGAAAAAAGCAAAGCCCTGCCAATGTAAAACTATTAATTACTATTTTAATATGCATAATTGTATTAATTTAATAATTCGTAATTACCATTGCATTTATATTTACAATTATATTTATGTTGTTGACTAAAAAGATATTTAGCCGATTCCGCTATTTCCATATCACCAACTTATGTCAAAACTCAATAAATTTTTATTTTGTATTTTAATTTAAAAGTATAAAGCGATGATTCCTTTGGTAAATTAAATTATAAGATGAGTAAATAATAAAATAAGCCCTTGCTGCAAAGTAATATTTTGATCAATATAATAATTACTATGCAGTAAGGGCTTATTTTATTATTTACTTATCTGATATAATACAAAATACTATATCATTTTTTCGGTCAGTTCATCTGATGATGTTTTTATCCTAAAACCCTCTATAGCAAAGGTATACTTTTTCCAAACAGATTCCTTTTATTTGAGCACAGACTGTAAAGTCCTATATGACCACATCACTGTTAAACAATTACAGATGTACCAATATTCAATCGCATTAGATCAGAGACTTTTGGGCGGTTCTACTCCAAACGACGTCTCTATAATAACTCCAATCAGCCAACATGCATTTCTAGACAAACAAGGGACTCCAATTACATGGGAATTACTAACCAAGATTTCATTTGGTAATAAACACGTTACCCAAGGTACCAAAGCACAGCTAGTCATGTCATTACTTTCAACAGAGATGTCGTAAACATTGAGTAGTAAAATAGTAAGTCTTTGAGTCTCCCAATTCTGAACATTACTACAAAATTGAAATCATTGTTGACCGAATTTTAAAAATACTCATTCGATTCTTATTTCTACGTCCGATCACTTTGGAAACTGTCCCATTATAAGTTTTTAAATAAATAAAAAATATGAATTAAATCGGACCTGCCTAGGAATTACCCTAGACTTTCCGAAACTTCGTAGAATTATTTTATCAGTAGTCTATCAGTTCGCACTATCCTGTCGAGCTCTTTTAAAACTTCCATAGTAGACCTGGTCACAATAACTGACAAAACCACGCCAAATATTCCACAACTGTCAAATATATCAATTTACGATACAGATTCACACATAATATAAACATGATAAAAACCTTATCAGATCAAGTTACATCATTACAATTATATGTGTTCTAGTATTTTAGCTCAAGAAAGTCTCCAGTATATAAAGATAATCATAATAAGATAAGGAAATAGAATCTACGTTTATGCAGTTTTAATTTTAACGAAAAAATCTCAGCAACCAAATATATAAGCTGCAATTAGCCCAGGAAATATGATGTAAAGAGCCCCTTTGTGTTTTTCATTCTATCTTCGTAAGCAACGTCCGCAAATGCCTTTACGGTTGCAACTTCTTAAAAACTAACAAGATCTCATATAAACAGCACCAAGTATGCTGCGATCTTTTCACTTTATCTGCTAGATTAGAAACATACAAAAATATAACTCCGAATTCTTCATTCCTAATTGATACCGATCCTGCTTGTAAATATTACCACTTTCTTTTGCGTTGTCCTTTATTCTAATAGGTAAATTGAAAGCAGCTAATGGTACAGATACTCTTACATTCGGTGCAATAGGCCTTACCTTTCAATTAAAATCTATTGACACTCAAATGAAGTGGAATTTCACAATTGCTGAAACGTTTCAATCGATTCTTGGAGCAAATTATTTTGAGTCCTTCGGATACCTAGTAAACTGTAAAAATAGAACTATATTCTGAAGAACTACACCACTCCCAGTAAACTCTGCCAAATTACTTCAACAAAATCCAAATTTTCATCTTTCTTAAACAATATTTCATATCACGGATAAAAAGAATTACGTTCCAGACACTGACGGAATTCACAAACGTATCATTTCAAAATTTCTTAATTGTTTATGTGCAAACAGCGACATAGTTCCTCAAACAACCTTATCCAAACCAAACCGCACTAAGCAACGCAAATTACAATTACTGAAACCCAGACAGTTGAGAATGAATTCAGGAAATTGGAAATATCTGGAGTGATGAGTGCGATCTTTTTCCTCAATGGCCTCTTTTATGCACGTCGTAACAAAAAAGATGGTTCTTTTAAACCCTATGGAGACTATTGATACTTAAACTCGATTGCGAACTACGACACATACCCTATTCCTTTGATTACCGATATAATGAATAACCCAAGTGCAGCAAAGTCCTTTTATGCCAAATCGACTGAAACTCTTTAGATTTTGCAAGATCTTACTGTCTTTTGTCACTTTGTTTTATTCGTTGAGACGAATTTTAAATGATCTTGATTCGATTTTTATGCTATGTATTTATGGCGCCTTTACAAATTGATTAATTAAAAGTTCTAGCTCTAGTCTAACATAGCTCTCCCAACACCGGGTTATTACTGACAGGATTATTCTTTTCAAACAAAATAATTATCTCTAAGTGCGAAGGCACAAATATTTGTTTATATTACCAATAGAACTTCTGCAATCACAGTTCCGAATCAAAGGTGTATGGCAGATGTAAATTATTAGTCCTAGTCAAGGATGCAGGTTTTTGAAAAATCATATTTGGAATAAAAAACAAAAAAAAATCAATTATATTTTGTGAAAAAATATAAATTCATTCATATTTATTATATACATTTATAAATAAAATATTTTAGAAAAAATAACAAAAAATAAATCTTCAGTTTTGTTAACGTAAAAAAAATAAGTAAGATAGAAATATAATTTCTCTATTTTTCTTAGTTTCGTTTAATTTTATGGGTTTTTTTAAAAAAAATCCTTTCAAGATGGGTAAAATCTATTCAAAATCTAAAACTGATCAATATCGGAAGACGGGAATATGCGTTCCATATCGGGAAACTCCCGCCGAAATCGGGAGGTCTGGTAAGCCTGGTCCTAGTAGTAGTTGAGAAGCAAAATGATCCATTTAATTATTATAATCAATTATTCTCATTTAACAAAATAATTTAGTTAATAATTTCATTGGGAATTAACAAATATATTAAAATGAGTTATGAAAAATATGCATGTGGAGAATCGAGAAAAAAACAAATTAAACTATAAAAATAATTTTTAAATAACTAGTTATCCATGAAATACTTTTTAAATCAAAAAATGCGGTTAATGGGAAATCGAAAGTCCATAACAATTTCCTAGGCCGAAAATAAACAATTGAGCTAATTGTTGTAAACAAAAATAAATGAATAATCAAGTGCAATTAAATTTACCATTTAAGTATATGTGAATGAAAAACTACATACATGTTATGAGGAAATCTTTGAAAGAATTTATTAGTGATCTGCTGAAATAAATAGTAATGAAAAAAGATTTCCTCAAATATTTGTCTTGTGTGATGAATATACTAAATTTATTGAAGCTGCTCTCCACGATGTCATTACAATGTGCAGTTTATGTGGATTGCACTGGCAATTTGGTACAAATAAATTACTTCGGTGTTGTAGGGAATTTGTTGGTTGATACCCAAGGAGAGAATTTGTAAATGAATACTTATTCTAATCGTTTCAAAATAAAACTATATTTATTTATATTTCCTACGGTCGATATAATAATAACAGTTCATTTGGACCATCATCAAAAATTATCCATTTGAATTTACATTAAATATTTTAAAAAAGTTTCGAATGCATATTAAATCAAATTAATTAAAACGTTTTGATATTAATTCAAAAAGCCGAATTTAAGAGCAAAATTTAAATATATATATATATCGAAAAATCAATATTTTATTGAGTAAGGATATGATTGATTCATTAACCACGATCTCTACCAGATTTGGTAAACCTCGATAGGCGTGCGAGCACTCAACTACGTTACACTCACCAACATGGTTATCAAGGAAAGTAATCGTAGGTCTAAAACAGTGTTTCTCAAGCTTTTTTTTAACAATCGCCCCCTTTTGACACAATTTGGTTTGCCACCGCCCCCTAGAGATTATTTAATTGTATAATAAACAAAATATATTACATGTAAATAAATTTTAATGGTACAGAACAATTGCTACTGGATTGCTCCAATAGCGTTATTTAACAGAAACTTGATTGCGTACGACGTGGGGCTATTCTACAAAATCTATGTTAAGTATTTTAAGTTTTTATACCATCATACAGGGTAGAAATATAAACTAAATGAAATTACAAACGCCCTCTTAATCCACGTCAATGCCCCCATTTTTTTCTGGGCCCTTTAACGCCCCCCTCTAGACACCCACTTTGAGAAAGACTGGTCTAAAATAATTATACCGCACGGTATAATCTTGTAGTAAATGAAGATTTATCATCAAAATCATAATTAATGACATCATGTCGTGAAGAAAGTAAGGTTTCCAATTTTGCCAAGCTATTCTCAATTGTAAATGGAAGCATAATTTAATTAGAAGAAATTTCATGAGTTTGGTAGGAAATCTGAGAGTTTATTAAATTAAATTGTTAGCTTTTTAGATGATTGTTGTTTCTGATTGTGTCAGATCTGATTCGTATTAGGTTTTGTTTCCCGCCAAAGGACTTACGCTTAGTAAGAAATTCAGAATTATATTATGAATTTTGAACATTGTTAATTAGTCAATTTAATAGACATCATTTTGTTAATGGCGACATGATTTTAATATAAAAAATAAGCTTACGAGTTATTATAATAACCCCAAAAAATGAGTGTGTAAACAAAAAGTATTGTCAGACCCAAAAAGTTACCATTCAAATAATTCATTTTAAGTAAATTTAAACAATGATTTGAATAACGAGATATCCTATTTGTGCTATATTCAATCACGAAGATTGAATAATAGCTAACAGCAGTGATATTACAAATATTCATTTTGTACCAATTACTACAATTTAATAAAAAATTATTTACTTTCAGTTCAGATAAATTTTAACTCTTTCAATGAGAAGCGCTTTTATTTTAAAATACTATGAAAAATAACACAACTTAAAAGTAATATCTATTACTCTTCCCATAACTTATAAATAGTTCGACACTCGGTTGAAAGCAAATCTTCCCACATCCCAATCACCAAACATTTGCCCGTAAACTAAATAATTTCCTAGATGCCAAAGGCCATTGCCTAGTGAATTTATATTATAAATTAGTGATAAATCGAAAATGATAAAAAATAAAATCAACGAATCCAAGTCAATAATTTGAGTAAATATTAAATAAATTGAACAATTTCAATATATCATAAAATCCCAAAAAATAACCAATAAATAATATATGCACATTTAGACAAATAACCAACTAGACAAAGTGCATCAGTAATAATTCCGGTTGAGATCAAATATGAGAGGTATATCTAACAAACTATTATAATTATTTTTTTTTGAATATTAGTAGTAATATTATTATATTTGTTATTATAATTTGTGAATTGTAAATATATATAAAATAATTGCCAGCATCCATTACCAAGTGAATCATCACCATCATCCATGTCAGTGGCTGATGAAGAAATAATAATAATAGTAGTAATAATCATAATAATAACAATAGGAACTACACCAATGTATACATTCATTCTCCCGAGCGATTGGAACTCAATTCCAATAATGAATCAACAACTAAAACTGTCAGAATTACAACCAAAATAAATCACCAATCTCACTCGATAAACACCAATCAATCATTAATCAATCAATCAATCAATCCATTAATCAATCAATTCAAAATACCTAAATTGAAGGAATATAAAATCAAAATAATTTGCAATTGTTGAAATTGAGAAAGAGGAGATCAAGAGAAAAGTATGAAATGAATAATAAATAACCAAATAATCACATCAGTAACACAACATATTATGAACACAATTACCAAATCCAGAATTACAGTTATATTGATTATTGTATAAAACGATGTTATTGAAATATACAAACGCATTGATAAACTCTAGAGATCGAATTGAAATCCCAATAGGGAAATAACAATCAAGACAAATTTATAATAATAATAATAATCAATACCGATAATGATTATTAATCAATAATAATATATATAATCAATAGTAAAAATAATAATAATAATAATAAAAACGGTCAATTTATCTAACAACAGTTTGAAATTAAAGAAAGAAATGACATAAAATATTAATAAGGACAACAACAATCATCTAAGAGAGGATATCATTAGTTTGTTATGGCATAGATTATTGAGAAAATAAATCAACAGCATCAGATCAACTGATCACGACCAGTCGGATTTGTGACAGTTAAATATTACGATTAGAGAAATAATATGATACTAGAGTACTGGTATCTTTGATCGGATAACAACAATATAATAATTATAATAATCATCATTATATATTGCAGAATCTATCACCACCACTATGCCACATGCGATGATGACGCAGATGAATCAACAGCATTTATCGGAGACGCTTGGTAAATGCTGTCGGTACCAGCACTCGATTGAGCGATAGAAGGTGAAGCTGCTGAATTATGACAATTTAATTATTCAGTTTATGGTTAGCACGGGAAATTATCACCTAATATTTTACTGTTGATGGGGTAGCTCGGTCGACGTGGTGGCATTCGTTCATTAACCTGGTCAAGAACTTTTGCTTCTTCAAATGATTGAATTGGATGATGAGGTGAAACTCCTGTCATAGCTTAGGATGGATATAAATCTCATTAATTTGCTATTTATCAAACAAAATCCCAGCTCACCTCCATGAATCGAATCCTTACCACCAGTCAATAATCCCATTGGTAGCATTCCATTTGGTGTCAAACCTTTCAGTTCAAGTAATGATTCACTTTCTTCTCTAGACGATGAGAAAAATTACTTTTTCATTTAAGAGTTAATTCAAAACAAAATTGCTAAAAAAACTATGGGATATAACAGGTTTTCCATTAATTCTTCGTTTATTCACGATTATTCACTAATGAATCAAACAAATCAGTAAGAGGTTAGAAAATATAATCAATTATGTAACCATGGTAAAGTAAATATGAAAAATAAAAATTTACGATTTTCTCATCACATATTTTAAACTTTAATTTCACAAATATACAAAAAATAAAACCTGAGTGTAAAATAAAACCTGAGTAAAAAACACGCTACTATTTCAACGAGAAATAAAAATGTAGAATTTTC
Organism: Schmidtea mediterranea; assembly: GCA_022537955.1. Taxonomy (NCBI): domain Eukaryota; kingdom Metazoa; phylum Platyhelminthes; order Tricladida; family Dugesiidae; genus Schmidtea; species Schmidtea mediterranea. Next base: position 215,284,200 of record CM039680.1, read on the forward strand.
GTTAACCTTCATTTCTTTCATATTTTGGTTTCTATTGAATACAAAAAATTGATCAACGATTTTTTTGAAATGAAGATAAACCAAATTGTAAATGAAAACAAATCACAGATGAATATAAAAATGTAGGAAATAATTTCATAAATAAAGCTTAAATTAAAGCGTAGGTGCTTATTTTTAATGAATTTTTGATGTTATCAAACCTAAAGATATAAGTAATTCGATCGGATTCTGAATAAGTTTATAAAATAATTGTTTTCAATAAAAATATTAGAACACAATATATTAGTTATCAAAATATAGGTTAATTCTATTTAATTGCTCGGTGAAATGAAATCTATTATTATTATTATTATTATTATTATTATTATTATTATTATTATTATTATTATTATTATTATTATTATTATTATTATTATTATTATTATTATTATTATTACTATTGAGGGCTACAGGGATTCTAAAATTGGGAAAATGACAGGTAAAAAACGTTCTCCGTGAATTATAAAAATCTTGAAAAATAATTTAATAAAATCATTATTGAGATTCAAAAATATCAAATTTAATTAGTTAAAAGGAACTTTCGTACATAAAAATATTTAAATATGAAAGTAAATATTTTAATAAAAGTACTTTGATAGATGAAAGCGAGAGAAAATTTGTGAAAGCATAAAACTATGAAAACAAATTAACTGATAGTGATTATGTATTCGGACGCAATTCTAAACCATGATTAAAACTGTATAAATTTAGTCTTGAATATAATTGAATGGCGTTTTATAAGTAATATACTAAATAGATAATGATATTTAGCATAGCGCCTACATAGTGGAATACATGGTTCGGATGTTGAATAACAGCAAATCATTGTTTGAATTTTATGGTTTTTTCAAAATGTGACTTAACAGATAGATCGATTCTTGTTTCACTCACGCAACCAAACAAAATCCTTGACAGTTTTATGATGCATTATCTCTAAGATTACGCGATGTGTTTTAAAGACAATAAGTGATTTTCATCTCTATTTTGACTATGCATCCCTCCAGCCACTTACCGTAATTGACAAACCATGAACCTTAGATGGATTTTGGGATTTTTATGCAACCTAAGGCCTTTCAACATGTAGAAATGAACAGTTTATAACGAAATTTAACATTTGTAATGTCTTACTATTTTTATTATCATATTATTATTTTTTTACAATTATTATTGTTACATGCATATGTCGGGAAAATCATTTTTATATTGAACTAGATAAGAATGGAAAACTAAGTCTATTCAATTAATTCTAATTTATTATAGTTGAAATAGACAATCTATCTCATACATATCATTTATTTTATTCCATTGAGAAATGAATTTAAGCAAAAAAATATTAATAATAATGATATTATTTCTCCATTTTATTTATGTAAATAAAGTAAAATATTGCCATAAGTTTCAGATTCAATTTTCATATTCAATTAAAAATTGAATTTATATATATTTATTTACGTGCGTGAAATTTAATTTAGGCACATTAACACATGAGCCCATTCCATAAATCGAAAATTTTCAGAACTGGAATTGTAATTTCTATAGAAAATATTGAGTGATTTTATAATTTATTGGAAATCGGAATATTTTTTCATGTTTAGTGTTTTTAATTGAATGCTATTATATGCTGGAGGGGAGATAATAAAAAATAATATAAATTCTTAGATGTATAATTATTTTGTAATAAATGAAAATTAACTGAAAATGTACAAATTTGTAAAAATTTACACAATGCAAAATGTGATTTATATAATTAATTTGAAAAACATGAATTTTAGCAATTATGTTCCTTACAAAGTAACTGTTTATTAAAATCCACAATTTCAAAAGTCAATATATGTAAAGGATAATGTTTTTAATGCTTCATTTTGAGAAAATAAATAAAAAATGTAGAGTCATGAAAGTTAAATTTAAAAATCTGAAATGTTTTTTATCATTAAAATATAACCACTGATAAAAATAATGTAAAATTTTAAAATGTAATGGCAAATTTTTGCTATAAAATCTCAGCTAAGTTTAAGTGTAATATTTTCAGTGAAATGAGAATCAATTGAAATTGCATGGGAATTTGTTATTTAATATGAATTTCTATATCAGTGGCCAGGCCCGGTTGAATTATCTTAGGGATAATTGAGAAATATTGGATAATAAATAACCGAGAAAATAAAATATTGAAATATTAATAAAAGTGATAAGTAATGAAAATACATAATTAACGACTATAAAAATTTGAATTGATATATTTTTCACTCACTTAACCATACACATTAATTAAAATTATATTTGATTTAAAAGCACGGGCATAAAATATTGATACACACACGCAAATGAGTCTAAATTTACAATCCAATCCAGTGCTCAATATGTTTATACACGTTTCTTATGTTGTCTGAAGCTAATCTTCAGAACCTAAATTTTTAAAAATTTACCATAAATTTTTTTAACACATGAAAAAACGAAGTTTTGAGAAAGAAAGCTACAGACCTTAGTGACGAGTTTGAAGATGAAAAGTCAGATTCGGAATCAGATTGCGGTAATGAAGTCGAAAACAGTGGTAATACTTCAACTAGCATCTTTAAAGTATCTAAGGTAGAATCATGGAATTGGTTTTTTTAGGATAATAGATCAAAGATTGCAGCATCTTTCGGATGTTCTGGTATAAATGATTGTACAGCCAAGGAGTTAGATAAAAGAATAAATGTTTATTTGGATATTTTAAATACGAATCTTGAAACGCAATTTTGGGATTCAATAGTCAGAGAAACAAATAGATACGCGGTACAAATAATGAAATTAGACAAGGAAGATTCAACTATTTACCCATATGATTATTTGAAGAATTTTAAAATCCAAAATTTTAATTATGTAAATATTAAAAGTTGACGAAAAAATTATATTCGGTCTGCTTTGATAACAATGAAGGGACTGGTTTACAAATTTTTACTGTTTGTGATAACTTTTTCTGATGATTATAATAATTATTTAACAGATTTTACGTTTTTATTAAACGCGAAGATAGCACAGTAACTATATAATTTTGCAATCACTTAATTTATAGTTTTATTTTGTTATTCAACTTTTAACAATTTGACAGTAACCGGCAATTTTATTACATGGAGTGTTATGAAAAATACCACATGGAGTAGTTATATGAAAACCCAAATAAATCTGGCGTGTGACATGAAAGAAACTAGTGAAATGCTGTTGTGAATTTATCAAAATTAAAGTTCAGAAGTAAAATTAATAACGAATTGAGGATGACAAATTATAACTACGTTTAATAAAATTAAAGATTCGCCATATAAAGACAAAAATGCGCAACCTTAACTTGAACACTAATTCTTATTCTGATTTTATAAAATATTGAATGTCAAAAAGGACCTCATACTATTTAAATATAAAAAAATAAATAAAAAATCTATTTGAATAAGAAATTCAAAAAGGTAATGAAGAAAAGTAATAGAATTAAAAATCTGAATACAAAAAATTCCTTTTTGAGTTTAATAAAATTTATATGTTCCTTTTATGTTTATATTAAGTTTCCTATCGCATTTTTCATCGGTTGAAACGTGTTGAAAATTAATGTTGAAAATCATAAAAATTAAATTTGCGAAAATTAAACTCGAAATAACTTTTAATATTTTTTCCTAAATATTTAAAGTCTTAAATTTAATTGGAAACAAATTATTGCTCACGATGAAAGGAGCAAATGAATTTTGGTTAAAGAAATTCATCTTTCTCATTTAAAGAAGTAATTAAATTTTAATTTTTCTCCAGCAATAGATTCTAATATTTCTTTCTATTGTTGACAATAATTTGACAGTGGCAGAACTAATTAGAAATGCCAATTGAACTAGAAAAATGTTATAAAATTTTGAAAAATTTAACTATTTTTGTCAGAGTATCGTAAAATAAAATAGGTATAGTAATTGCCGATGTGCATTGAAGTAAAAATTTCAATTAACTCGACTATTTTACCGTTATAAAACATCGACATTTGACAAAAAACTAATCTATCGTTAAATTTTTACATTGATATAATAATAAAATCAATTAGACACTTTGGAAAATTTTTCGATACGCAATAGTGAAGAAGTAAAGAATAAATATTATTTAGGAAAACTACATATTTTCCATCTTCCCTCTGACCATATGGTACGATATTTCTGATTGCATCAATTATCAACAGTATAACTATGCATACCGCTATTTCTTCTAGCACATTATAATTTGTAATTAAAATTATTTTTGAATAAATTTTTTATGTCATAATAATTATTTAATATTGAATAAAATGAGTAGACGACTTCCGATTATTTGGAATAGTTGAGGAAACAATTACAAGTAAAATAAACATTTATTGGGTGAAATCGAAAGTTAGACAAAAATAACTTAGGGACATCTCGAGCCTAGAGGGGTCACATGTCGTTGACCATTTGTGAAGAAAAGTTATTTAAGAAATGCGATGTCACATAATCACATCAAAATTCGTAAATTTATTTAAAAATTCCACTCAATTAAAAAAGTTTACCAACATTTTTAAATTATGTATATCTGAAACTCGGTGTTAACTTTGAGGTTTTGGAAGTAAAACAATCCAAAGATCAGATTGTTGATCATGAACCTTCAACGTATAACACTTTTTACAAAGAACAGCCGTCTGAATAAAAATTCATTCTACAAAATGACTAGACTTAATCCTATTTATTCCATGCATGATCCATTTTGCTATGTTGTGAGAGAATGCAGAAGCTAAAAGTTTGAATTGTTTCGAATACTTGTTACTAAACATTTTTTTAATTCTAATGAACCAGAGCTTTTAATTTTTAAATTTTAATAGTTAGTTACTTTATTTGATAATTATCTTGAATTTTGAATATAACATTCGGGACATCTGTGTTTTTTCGAAGGGGTGTGCAGATCTTTGTGAGATTATATTTAAAGGGAGTATAATATTTATGATGTGTGACTAGCACATGGGGCCTTAAACTGTATGACGCCATTTATGAACGGCTCCTTATTGTAAATTAATAAATTATCTATGGAGTGCACCTATTAAAAACCAGAAATAAATACGGCAATTATAAATATACAAACAAAGTTTTTGTAAATATAATAACTGCAAAAGGAAATGAATTGCTTAATTTTGTTTTTGTCTTTAAATAGCGTGCATTTGGTTTTGTCATTCATATAAAAATAAATAATATTATTTTGATAAAAAATTGACAAAAAAATAAATAATACTATCATATTAATTTTAAAAAAAGATTTGTCATTTGAATTGAGGTTTATTTAAAAAATACATTTTATTAATTGAGAACAATATATTTTATTTCATGAACGAATTTATTTTTTTTGAAACACATTATTGAATACAGAAGCTTACTTGTATAGAAAAATTAATGCATAAAAAAACTACCGTCAATATTTGTATAAATAATTAAAAACTCGAAATAATTGTTAAAATACATAAATAATAAATAAATCCGATATATTTCCTATATCAACCAAATCAGAAATCATTAGAGAAATTCAGAAACAGATAACAATAATGTTTACTTGTCTTCTAATTGATTTGCAAATATATTAAGTTTTCTATTTATTTAATATAAGTACTTAAAAGGCATTTAGACAAATGGGGAGAAAAATTATTCGGATTGCTTAATGCTGTTTCAGTTTTTCAATAGTATTGTGAAATTTTTGATTGGAAACAATCTTTAGAAATGAACACAGATTTTAAAATAAGAAAAATATATTCTTATAAAAAATAATAAATTTTCAATTGATTGTATTTATGAAGAGCAAATAAAATAATTTAATTACCTTAGAACTGTAAACACACGTGCCATCTTGCCAATAGCCCTGATTTTGTTTTTAATGACATCCCTTCTCGCCGCAATAGCAGCAGCTAATTAAGGAAATTAATTACATATAATAGTATATAACAATATATATAATATAATATAATATAATATAAAATAATATAATATAATATAATGTAATATAAATATAAAATAATATAATATATAACATAAATTAATTTATAATAAAAAATACAAAATCATATTTGTTTCATTTTCTTTCTTTTATATCCGTTTAATTATTTATAAATCAATTTTTTTTGTTTTGATTTTTTATAATTAACATCATGTTTTGGCGTACTTTATTCAATAATTTCACAATAAATTTCCTCACACTAAAATACTAATCTTGTTTATCAATAAAGAATAAAATAAAATATTGTGTCATTCTATCTAAATTAAATAAATAATGATCTCATGGCTGCTGGGAAGAAATATGTATTTTGTATGCTAAATTAAAGTTAAATGAGATAAAAACCCACCAAATGACATTGAAGATTTATAAAAAGAACACACATGCAAATTGAAATGCCCATGATTCTATGTAGTGAAAAACCATTATACAAATATAACCTCAGTGTATAAATTGAAAACTTGCTGATATATGATGACCTGTGTTATATTGTAGATTAATTAATTCTGAGAAAATATTCTACAACCAGTTCTATGATCAATGTAGTAAAGTTCATACATAAGCATACAAACACAAAATAAAAACCACACAGTCACATGAAGAATTATCCCATATACGCTAGAACAAAATATATCGCTTATCAAGAAAATATACAGACAGACAGACAGATCTAGAAAAAAATTATGTATCTATGGTAAAAAGCTGGAATTTGTATCAGAAACGTGACTATTAAACTCAATTGATCCAATGCAAGCAATAGATATTGGCAAAATAGTAAATCACATGTAGTTATTATATGTATTTATCTGATAAACTAAACGCTGATGAGTTAGGCAAATAATATATTCAAAATCCAAATAATAAAAAAAATATAATAATAATAATAATAATAAAAATAATGAAAAATAACGAATAATAATAATAATAATAATAATAATAATAATAATAATAATAATAATAATAATAATAATAATATCAATAATAAAAATAATAATAATAATAATAATAATAATAATAATAATAATAATAATAAAAATAATAATAATAATAATAAAAATAATAATAATAATAATAAAAATAATAATAATAATAATAATAATAATAATAATAATAATGATAATAATAAAAATAATATAGATACCAATCAAAACTTCAATATTTTAGTCAATTCTGTCTCAATAAAATGAGTGATATTTTAGTAGGCGATCTCGCTCCGATTCTTTATAACTAAAGTTTTTCGTTTAAATTAGTCAACATTATAATATATATGATGTTAGCAAAAAGACATGAGTTGCTATATGAAGATATTACTTCTTGTCATTGTTTCAGTGGGGAAATGACGGAGACTCAAAAAGGACTATCTCTGTGTCATAAAATACTCAAATGCAAAACTTTTTGTTCCATCTGCACCATAAATGTATTTTCTATTAAACTGATTAAAATAAATTTTTAAACTAATATTTTATTTCATTCAAGATCTTGATCATAAATTGTGATATACTCCAATTGACTAGAAGAGACAAACATAGAATCAATCTGTAACGACTTAATTTTCTGTCGTGAAATTTGCCATGAATTGTTTCTGTGAATAATCGTCTTAAAATGGTCAACCTAGACAACTCAGTGCAAGTTGATAAAGCTCAATTTGCAAGCAAAAGAAGATATAATAGAAAAATTCTACCAGTATATAATGGTACTCCAAATTCAACTAACAGCAAAGCGAATGTGCAGGAAACCGAAACCCTGGCTCTTTGATGTTTGATATGATTTTAGGTAGTTTTGTATCAAATAAAAAAATTTCGGAGACAGTGATTTCAATAATTCAGCGAGAAGTAGCTGAAGAATGAGCAGCATATTTTAATTCAAACTTATTAAATTTCAATCACGTAACTGTAGATCACCAACAAAACTATATTAATCCCAGCGCCGAGGCTCACGCTCGAGATATCGAAAGATCTTGGATTGATTCGAGAATCGTATTTTGAAGATGGGAGGAGTCAATAAGACCAATTATTAACCACATTACAATTTCATGGATCACTGCTGCTATGAAGGTAGCTAATCAAAGAAGCACCAAAAAAACGATCTCATCACATTGTGGAAAAATTTCATATATGAAATACATTTTTTAATTAATTAAAGTAACTTTTTAAAACGTGTGAATGTAAAAAAATATATATAATAAAACGCAAGATAATTATTTATTAAAAGTGATTTTAAAAAGGCAGAAAATAGTTTGTTATTCTATTGATTTATAAGAACGCCCTATTCAATGAGTTTAGAAAAATTCTGGTAGCAAATATTGACTTGTCAGTGGAATTCGGTTTTTGCCGTTAATAAAGTTTTATTTCTTTCATATGAATATTATTTTAGCAGCACTGAGTCCACAGGAGCAGCTGTGGAATTGAGAATTTTCAGTGCTGCAATCCCCATCTACTGCTACAGAAATAACAAATCGCCAGAGAAATTAAATTATAACATAGCTCCATTCAAGATAGAATAAATTCGAATTAATTATAATTATTATAGAGATATAAAATTAGAAAAATATATTTGAGATAATAATAATAATAATAATAATAATAATAATAATAATAATAATAATAATAATAATAATAATAATAATAATAATAATAATAATAATAATAATAATAATAATAATAATAATAATAATAATAATAACAATTACCAAGGAGTCATTTTCTAATTTATCAGAAAATAATTTGTTACAAACAAATATTATTCAACAGAAAACATTATGTAACAAAATAATTTTATATATTGAATAATTTCACAATTTGGAAATATTGTAATATGAAAACAGGAATTATTCAATGATAAATGTCTTACAATAAAAATATAACAGCTGTCTAGGAGAGATATGGCATTGGTTTAGGAAATATATTGCACATGGTGCACGTAAATAATCGATAATAAGCCGAAATTTCCCCCATTTATTCGAACTAAAGCATGTGCAATGTAACCAAGACATTCGAAACGGCAATAGTCACACTAAATAACTATAAATGACATAATAATTCGCGTCGAATCAGTGTTGCACAATTGTATTGCTCAAACGCGATCAATTACTTGAGGGAATGCACAAAAATGTGGGTATTTGGCATTATCATAACAAGAATCAATTTGAAAATAAAAGATTTTTATTAGAAGTCCTACTTTGATAATGGCCTGTTGGAACCGGCATAGCGTAAATAAAACTTTCTAAATCAAATCAAAGCAAAATGCATCGCGCTAAAAGGTTCAGCTAAATGAGGTTTCGGCTTAAAACGACTTATTTCTATGTCCGTCATCAAGGATAACGATAAATAATTAAGCTTAATACATTTAAAGCAATTTTAACTTATATTTACAATCAAATGGAGAATACTTGGATAATTAAGAAAAACTATTATATTCTGTCCATATTTATATCATATACGAATTATGGGTTTAAAAAAGTGCCCAAATTTGAATATAATAAACGTTCTAAGCATCATGCGCTTATGTACAATATTATTAGCCGATTATTTTGTCGAATAAATTTGGTATCAAGTTGAAAAGAGCAAACTGAAGTATATGAAAATATGTACAAATCATACTCCAAGCGTTAAAAATAAAAGAAAATATTGATGTATAATCTGAAAAGATTTAAAGTCACATTAGAAAGATGCCATTAGCTATGCAGTCAAGTCATATGAGCTTTAACATATGGCTCTTGGGTATTTTGCTGAAATAATGTCGTCATGTCGCTGCTCTTGGATAAGACTTTGCCGAAATAGGTTAGTTTAAAAACGTTCACATGCAATTTTAGTTTTAATAAACAATAAAGATATTCTTGAAAATTGATTACTTTTCTAATTAATATTTAATGAAACTAATTAATTTTAATTTAATTAACTTAATGATACATAATGGCATTGTAAAATAATAATTTCAAGAAAGTTAATTAACTGTGAATTATTTATCAAAGTACAAATCAACCTTCACCGGCTACTAGAAATTAATTGTCGTTACAAAACTTCAGTGATAATTTATTCACAAAAAAATCTCAAAACTTTTATTTAAACATCAAAATGCCAAAACCAATGGCAAAAAAGAGAAAAGTCGAAGTTGAAAATAGAGAATTTAAAAGTGAGTGGACTGAAAATGAGACTTTTACGTAAAATAAAAGTGGACTCCCACAATGAAAAAGTTACTCAAAATTAGAAATTAATGTGATAAGACATTTTAATAAAATGTACAGTGAATTTGCCAAAAGCTATTCAGAGGGTGATTCCAGAAAACAAGTTACACTTGAGCTATATTGCAAAGTAGCTAAAACTCAGAATACATTTGCATCATTTCTCCAATAAGTTAATCATGAATACTTTGACCTTCTTTTGCACAATAGAGTACAGTGGTTGTCTAAAGGCGAAGTTCTGAAGCGATTTGCTGCTTTCCTTAATGAAGTAAAGACACGGCTGAGCGAAACGTTGACATGAAAAGCCTTCAAGGAAATGGTAATACAGCAATTTTGCTCTTGGAAAAAGTGCTTTCATTTGAGCAAAAAACTGTTTTTGTTTGCAAGATACATCATTGGTACTGGTAAGTTATTACACTTCGCGGCACTTTAGTTTTATTACACCAAGGTTTAAACTCTAAACCATCTTTGTTTCGAAGATTTAAAACATTATCAGATGAGCAAAACATAATTTTGTTCAACAATACATCGTGCCAAACTATTGTTAACCACAAACAGAAAATCTGATAAAAATTCTAGAAACCCAGGGCCACATTTCACATGTCACAAAATAATAAAGTTCACATCAAAACATTAGTATGTCAAAAGAAATCATTAAAATATTGTCTTAAAATTGAATATAATAGAAAACAAATCCATAGATTTTAAAACCACATGAAAATTAAAGTCCACATAATTGTAATGTATAATTTATATGATATAAATACAATAAACTATTAGTAGTCAGGGATTTTTAATTTTCTTTTTAATGTGAATATCAATAAATCAAACGAAAATATGTCTAAAATTGAAAGTGACTAACTAGTTTTGACGAATAAAAAAGAATTCATTACATAACTAGCACAATGACAATAAAATTCAAGGCACACGAAATAACAGATACAGGTAACCCTCGATTAACACGATAGTTTGGTTCCAAGAATACTCCGTGCTAATTAAAATCGTGTTAATCGAAACCGTGTTAATTAAGGGTTTTCATCAATTTTGAAGCCGTGTAAAATCAAAACCGTGCTAAAAAATATCGTACTAGACAAGGGTGTGCCACGATATTTTAACCGTGTTAAAGCGAAATCGTGTTATTCAAGTACCGTGTTAATCGAGGGTTACCTGTATATATATATTCGACGTAAGTGTATATATATATGCTGCTCCATTTAGCAGAGGAATCAATAACTCACAGATAAGGCAGCAATTTCTGCTACATTTTAAATGTTTTCAATAAAAATAATAGACAAAAATATTGTAGTGCTGTCAATTTAAAATTGGTATTAATAAAATTTTGACATAATTTTCAGAATTAATTAAACTTCATTATTTCTCAAATTACATCGTACACTTAACATCGTCGAATTTTACAAATTAGATACAAAATTTTTTAATAATTAATAGAAAAATACACTTTTATCCAAAAGATAATTGAACAGAAAGAAATGTGTGCTTATATTGGAATCAGTGCAGGTTGCTCAAAATCAATGATCTTTTATTTCAAAGTGAAATTAAACACACTCTTTACGCGGGATTTTGGCAGTTATTGGAAGGTAACAGGATAACAGAATTAATCGGTAGGAGTTACATAGGACACATTTTAATAAAAGGATTAATAATAATTAAAAATGTTAATATTAAAACATTGTATGCGGGTCACGTAATTTTACGTTTTTAGCAATCTATCACTTGAACGCGGGTCACGTAAAATTTTAGTCAATTTGCGCTGGAGAGTGTGTTTGGTATAAATACGGCTCATTGTAAGTGCGTTTATATCGTTTTACCACAGAAGATCAGAATGTTCGTTAAGACTTTTCGACTGAAAATGCGCGTCGTGAAATAGCTACACAATATACCCGCATACAATGTGTTAAATAATAACAACTTACTTAATAACTAATTAACTTATTATTAGAATACGAATTGAATTTCTCACTAAAAAGAAACTTATTTCACAATTCCGCTTTTAACTAACTGTTCAGGAAATACATTATTTTAAAGTATTGTGATTAATATAGGCCTAGCTGCCAAATATGAAGTTACTCACGAGGACTGCGTCATAATTAAAGAATGATGCTAATTAATAATAATAATAATAAGCGTGAGGATAATTAAATAGAAAGATTTAATTCTCATTAAAAAGTATGTAACGAACTTTAATAAAATTATAATAATAAATTTAAAAAGTAATATAAATAAGTTTAAATTAAAATTTAGGAATGATGAAATGGCCTGATTGTTGTTAACTTATTATTTAAGAATATTTTTTAATTTAAAAAGATAAAATATTTATTAAATGCTAATGAAAGAATAATTCATATTCAATTTTTAACTGGATACTTGTAAAAATACCATGAAAAATATTAAAAATAATTATCTTAAAATAACTATTTGAAAGTGCCATGATATTGTTGTTTTAAAAATATTGATTTTTGTGATAAATAAATTTTGGAAGTTATAAATGGACATTTTATATTTGAGAACCAGGCAAATAATAATAATAATAATAATGATAATAATAATAAAATAATAATAATAATAATAATAATAATAATATACCTTCAGCTGGGTCATCTTCTTCTGTAACTAATTCGTCATCAGTGCAGATATTGAGGACATTTACTAGCATTTCAGTAACTGAATGGTAAATAAAAATTTATATTTATGATAAAAATTAATGTAATAAATAAGTATAAAATACAAAAAATGGGTTTCTACAAATAGTCTCTTACCCTTTTCTCCGACAAATGGCAATGACCATGTGAATACATCCATGAAATTCGGCAACCAATAGGGATGTGGAGAGGAATTAAATTGACGAATATTCATTACGTTGTTTTCATATTTCAGGATTGCAGCTTAAGAAACCAGAACAATATTTTAATCAAAGCACATCAATTACTATCAAACTAATACCTTTATTATTATAAGCATCTAAATAATTTGGGGCGCTGAAGATTGTGATTAAAGATGGGAATCCTGTTGCTTGATTACGACGGTACATTCGATAACTATAAAGTGGGAAACATCAATAACTTACTAAATATTTTTTTAATTATAAAATGATTGTTAATAATCCATAAGAAAACTAAAAATTGTAAATAAATTAATATAAAATAAATTCTGCATTGAAATACACTTGTTATCAATTATTAGCATGATACCATATGAGCAAGCAATCAAAGGATTTGAGATACTAATGTATTGGGTTTTGTGTCAGAGTTTGAGGAAACGCTTAATAAACTGCTTTCGCATTTCCATGTTATCAAGGAAGGGGCTATAAATTACTTGAATTTTTCATTAAAAATAGTTTTAAATTAAAATTCAACAAAAAATACTTCTTAATATCGATAGAAAATCTATATTTCCCGATATATAGGCGTTTATATACAGGGTTTTCCATCACATTTTCACATTGGTTCAATCAATTTGCATATCATTTTACATAATATTTATAACTATCTATATCTTCTGAGTTCCGAGATGTAAATACATCAATTATGTCTAGGTTTGACTTCAACTACCTGTCCTCCTTTGGATACACCTGAAAACCATATGTACTTCTTTGGTTTAATAATCTCTTACCTGTCTTATTTTCAGTTCTCTGTCTTGTTGAATTCTATATAAGTTTAGTAGGACATAGGAAATCGGAAATTATTTATATAATGGTTATTGCTTATCAGTGAAGTTCATATGAACAAAACAAGTTGAGAAAATAAGTGAGAAAAAATCAGATAATTATTACTCAAATTAACTATTGACAAATTATGTGTTTCGATGAAGCAGATTATTTAACGATACAATTCTCTCAAACTGCTAAACTCCTAAGGCCAATTGTTTCTTTGAAACTACTTGCAGTGCTATAAGCATCCTAGAAATAACTCAATCAATTTCAGTTTTTAGATCTATAGAGATAAGTTTTAAAATATCTAAATTTTATGAGACTATAAAACAGCCGTTCTTAGGCTTTCTGGTGCTATGACCAATTGGAAACATTTATCAAGTTGCAGCGAGCCCAACGATGACATTAATCGTGTTGCTCCTCATTATAAAATTATTATGTATTTGACTTCTAAAATATCTGATAATTTATAGTTTCATGTTTTAGATGCAAATTTTATATAATTTAATCAACACAACAATTTTTTATATTTTTTTAGTCAATATTTTTAAAATTAATTTGCAAAAGAATAAAATTTTAAGTGTATATTATGTAATGTCCATTGTACAATTTAAGATTCACACAGAATTTAATCTATTAACTTTAAAACCGAATGTTTATCAATAACTTTTATTAAAAAAATTAATTTTCAGAAAGTCTCAGGTTTGGGTCACGACCAATAGGTCGGTATAAAACCTTCAAATTAAAATTTACGTTTCAAATGTTAAGTTCAGTTGATAGTTGATTCAAGCAATATTTTCAATCACGAATAATGTCGGTGAAAGTTAATATTGAAATATTACATATTTTATCAAGAAAGTCTTATTTTCTTTTGTGTAATATGAGAATTTATTTATCAATAGCAATGACTTTCAAAGGAAGTGCCGCGAAATTTCCGTAAATTTGTGTTATTACTTGTAAAAATTATTTCACTGTATATTAATTTAGAAATAATAAGTCGAAATTTATTCAAAACTATGAATTATTTATTTTACAGAGGATTTATATTTGTTTGCAATAATAAAATTGAGTAAATTTTTGAAAATATGAACTTGTTTGAGAAAAAAAGAAATATATATTTTGCACTCTAATCATTAAAAATAATGTTGCTAAATTCGGATTAATATTTCAAAACATTTCTAATTAATTGCTCCAGATTTGAAACTCTTGGCGGAATAATTCGAAATTTGATACAACAAATATCGTAAAAAGTTTTTTAAAAAATGAAAAATATATATTTTTAAAAGTCTAGTGAATAATTATTTAAGTTAAAGGAAAACCTGTTATCCCTTATCAGCATTTTGAATTAAATTTGTTTTATACATCAAAATCAAGTTTTTTCATAAGAATCATTTCAAAGCCATTTTAACACATTTCTCCTTGTTGTGACTTTGTTATTGTTTACATTTGGAAAATTTGTTTATTTTTGGATTTACTGTGTAAATTGTGGGTTTGTAATGGGAAAAGCTTCAACAAGAAATCAGCGCGTCAAGTTCAAACTGAATAATGGGAATTCTAGTGCAATTTTAAATTAAATTTATTGATTATAAATGCTAATTTGTAGTTAGAATCGGTGCAAAATATACGATAATTGTTATATAAAAGTCAAGACGAATCTATTCTTGTTAACAATGAGAATTCAAAATAATTAGCTTTCGTATTTCAAGCTGACAATAAATTATTCGAGAAAAATGATTTTATAGCAAAATAGAAAACTGGAAGCATCTTAAAACTGGCTGTCAGATTCATTCAGTAGAAAATTTTTAAAGCGCATTATTGTCATTAGCAAAATAAACAGTTTTCAAATATCATTTAAAAAATTATTTATCACGCCAATTCAGGATTCACATTCCGCCATAATGACACTTTTCAATGAGAAATGTGACGGTAAATTTTTATCAATCCAACAGAAAATTCAGCACACGTGTTAAAATAATTGTTGACATAGCCAAAGGAATTTTTTGAGAAGCCTATTTTTAATGGTTGTTAATTTATTTTCTTTTTAATAATTTGATAACAATCTGATACCTAGTTTATTTATATGGAAATGATAAAATATTTTTCAGAAAAAAATAGAAAAATCTTGAGATTTTTAAATCAATTATTGAAAGAGTTCTATGAGAAATAATCGATTTTGAATCTGGTAAATAATGCAGAAGGTAAAGGAATTTAATGTGGTACACAGAATTTGTATAGAAATCAACTTCAAATTTGAAATGTAAAACTAAAATTGTGAAAAACAAAAAAAACTGTTTTCAATTTTATGTTATTGATAAAATTTATGTTGAAAAATTTAGAACGAACATAATGAATTACTAAATAGAAAGATATTGTTAATTAATTTTGTCAAGCTACTGTTACGTAGTATATTCAAGGTTGATGAATGTGATGGTAAATCTGCATATAGCATTATCAGTCAAACGCGGCAGTACATGAACAACCTTATTTCCAGAAATAATATCTTACAGCACTTTATTTTTCACTGCATAAAAATTACCCCATAAATTGTTTATGATGAAAGTGATCTATGAATATTAGATGTTTTTAAAAATGATAAAGAATAAAATTCTAAATATTTGAAAGAAATTATGGGATATAATTGAGAATGTTGATGCTGGGCCTGAAATTTTATTAAATTTAGGTTCGATAATGCAAATGTTTCAATGCAAAAGGCGTAATTTGGCTCTTTATCATTATTCGCAAAAGAAGAATAAGCATTTCACCAGGAATCACTTTATTCAGCTAATATTAATATTATCATTAATGTAATTCAATTGTTTGTTAAAATTTAAATAACAAAATCAAATGGTTGACAGATGTGACCTGAGAACGAATTCAGGGATCTTGAAATCAGGTCTGGGAATAACTCCACATAGAATATCACCTTTAAATCAAATGTATTGAAAGCTTGCACGAAATACACTTTGAAATGTTCCATATAAAATGAAGAAATCGACTTGTTTGTAACCTTTTCAGTTGTAAGGACGATTTTAAAACATAAGTTATGAACCACCGGATTGTAAATGATACTTAATTTTGTTGTTTTTATGATGAATAGATTGGTAATCAGTAACTCGAATTGAAAATTAATGACGAGATCACAAGGAAATTGGAAAGAAACAGTAATGAAAACTATTGCGCTGGAAACTACTATTGGCTACTTATACTGTATTCAGGAAGACTGGTGGTTAAAATTACAATATATAACACGGTCTTGAAATTTTCATATCTTAAGCTCTTCATTTATATTCTTGATAAATTATTGTTTCATGGTTGCCGAAACAACAGTATCGTCAACCTTTTTGAAAACCATGTGCTAATAAACGCTCTTTACTTTCGATCAATTAACGAAGCAAGAAGCTTTCATAAAGAAATTTTTATAACTTGGCATCTTTGTGTACCTAATCTTCGAGTTATACGAGGGTTGTCAGTAATTACTTATGACAATAAATTGAAAATTAACTTTCTATCCAACACATTTGATAAAGGTGGTGATGTTGCTTAGGAAATTAATTCTTGTGCATAATGAAAATAGATCAAATATCTAACAAAAACAGATCAAGGGTAACCAAAAAAATAAAGTATTTAATAGGAATTTTATTATTATTAAAGGAGTTAATGACAAAAATAATAAATCATAATAAATAAGCTGTAATTGTTTAAATGGTTTATTTTAAATTATTATCTTGTAAATTAAAATAAAAAAACAGCCAATATTATATAAAAAAAAATATTTTTAAATGTTCGTTAAATTTCACTTATCTTTAAGAATTTTAAAATTATTCGATTTCTGAAAATTTATTTTATTTTAGCCAGTCAAAATAAGCTGAGGTCATAAATAATTTGTGCCACAAAAGTATTTGGATGCATTTAAAGATTCGCATATTCTTAAGCAGCATGTAATCTGAATGTGGACGGGATAATTTATGGTAATGGAATACCGAGAAATATTTACTTACAAATCTATAGAGAATAACTTGATTAAATTGCGCTAAAAACTAAAATTTTGTCTTTCGAACAAAATCTAATATCAGTTAGTTTTACTAGACTATATTGACAGCAGTTTAACTTAAACTTTCATTTTCTTGTGAATAGTATTTCATAGCCTTCGTATAAAAACATGAAAATATAGGTTTACTCTAGCTACTTTGAAGGGTTTCAAAATTTATAAAAAGTAGGCGATTTGTTTGTTTCAAAGTAAAAATTGTTACTTTTGAAAGATGAAAGTTAAATAAGTTTACCGAATAAATATTACATAAAACTAAAAAATCTAAATGACATAACTTAAAGAGATTTAGAACAATTAAAGTTTTGTATCTGTGACTTGAAAATTTGTGGATAATAGGTTATGAATATATATTTTTCATTAATTTGTTATATTCTTAAGAAAATTCGTTTACTTTAAAGATGGACAACATAGGAGAACTTTCGGATAATTTATAAAAATGTGCACAAATTTAGAACGAAGGTTACTTAACTAATTTATTTACACGAATTTCGTTCCTCAATGTTTCGGATATTCTCTGGTCTGTCACTTTATTCGAGTTGCTATCAACACAGCCAATTTGTATTTGCGATAATCGAAACATAAAGGGAACAGCGTAAAAGTTATAACGGCTATTTGCACAGTTTTTATTTTGTGTCTAGAATTTCTCTACATTTATGAAGATTATTACAGGCCCTCGACACACAAAAAAGTTTGCCCATGCCTTGCTCAGTTCATGTAAAAATTACTGCAAGTTTAAGTATTAAATATGCATACAATTTTCGGTGCATTTTATCTTAATATTCACTACTTTCTGACAACTTCTCTATTTCAGCTATATAAATGTTCATAGGTTTCGAGTCAGGATATCGTTGGAAGATATCTGTTTTGCAGAAAATGAAAATGATGGATGAACAATAATTCAATAAGTTTCTGTTGTATGTGGTTAAG
>CM039680.1:215308048-215339169 GCA_022537955.1 Schmidtea mediterranea
AACTCTCATCTCAATAAGATAAAAAATACAATGTGAAAAAATTCATAGAATACAATCATTTTCATTGTAAATGGAATTATTAAAAATTATTTTAAAAATTAAACTTACAAATAAGTATTTTAAATTTAAAAAAATATAAATTTAAATAAAATTTAATTTTCGCTAAATTTGTGTTGAGCAATTGTTTCATTTTGTTGAGTTTTTGTATGTTCGATTAAACATCAGAGTGATGAATTGAAGTTATTTTAAATAAAGCTTAATATTATGCGGTTTTCAAATTATTTATTCTTCAAATAAAAGCATTTTCAAACATTATTCATAAACATAAAAAAAATCTAGTTCATTTTTATAAGGATGATGGGATTCTAAACTGAAATTTACTTTGAATGGCAGTTTTATTTATAAAGGAAATGACGTTCGAACTGAAAATTATTTAGATGAAATATTTTGCATTTTCACAATGATTTTACATATTGGGATAAAAGAATGCTGCATTTCTTGATTAATACAAGGTATCGATAAATTCTGCGTGCAGTTAAAAATACTGGAGACTTTAAATAACAAGCTTTTCAAAAACATGCTTGAGGACTATATGGCAGCAAATATTCATTTTTTCATGAACCATATAGAAAAATAAACCTTTATTTATTCAAATAAATAATTTTTATTCATATTCTTGTAGTAAAAAAACAGAATGAACTGAAAAATTAGAGTTAAGAAAAAATTTGACTAATAATAATAATAAAAAGAATATAGATAGATATAAATGGATATGATAAACAGCCAAATTGCATTTATTTGCCCATAAATTTATTGTGATCTAAATAAAATTTTAAAACGAAGCAATTTTGAAGTAATTTATGCCAATTGAGATATTTCATTCGAACAAAAACCCCGCAAATGCACCCACGTTTGTACATAAATTAAAGCGATTGTTAAGCCAATAGGAGAATTTGGCAAATAAATCAAATAAACCGAAAACGTTTTATGGCACAATTTTTAATTTATTAGTTTTTATTTTATTTTAGAGCAAAAACTAGCGTCCGTTATGAGAGAAAAACAAATTGTGTCTACCAATATATTTGGTAATTATTAAATTCCCCTTATATTCCACTTCTAATTAGGAAATAAACAAGATTTTATTAGCCACTAAAAACCTGAAATAAAAAAAAATCATGGAATAACTACTTTACAGTGAGATGTAACAAAATTTATGTAGATTGTGTCATTTTTCAATTGCATGTGACTACATGCCCAATAGATTAAAACAATCATAGTTAGATTTATCTTTGGATTTTTCTCGTTAACTTATTGGCAAATCGTTGCCAACCGACAACAGCCGTAGGGGGAATGATTACAAGTAATTGAACATGGGGGGAAAAATCAATAGTTGTGAACTTGATCAATTTATCAATGATAAAATAACTGCTGTCAAACGGTAATAACCCGTGATCCTAATATGGAAAAAATTGAACCCGATTCGGTATGTATACATTTTTTTTGAATGGAAATTACAGGTGAATTGAATCGTTGAAAGTGAGAATAACAACGCAGCTCAGCAAACTATAGCAAATGATCTGAATCATTTAATCAAAAATTGAAATGTGTAAATACATCAAATGTTTACTAAAAAAAGTCAATGCAGAGTAAAAAATTGTTGAAAATGAGATTTGTCAACAGGGATTTTTGAAATCAATAATTTATTAAAAAATATATTTTTTCCGATTAAATTTTACCTGCAAAATCTTATTTAAAAATTATATAGAATAATTAAATTATTTTATAATGAAAAATATTTTATCAAAAATATTTATCAAAAAAATAATCCAGCTAAATATTTAATCGGATTTTTATAAAATTTTACACTAATAATTTTAATAAATAATTAACATCACTAATTTCCATCAAATGTATTTTATTGATAAGTATTACCATTGGAAATTATTTAATAAATATATTCTAACCTTCAATAACATTCATTAGAATGTTTAGAAAAAAAAAATTTAGAAATAAATTAAATTTTAAAAGAATTTTGTGTGTAATTTTAGTGAAGAACTGTTATGTGAATATTATTATTAATAACATGCATGGAGAAAAATAAGAGAAAAATTTTAGAGTCGTTTGGAAATTAAACTTGTTAAATCAAATATCAATGTAAATAAGATAAGATGTTTGGCTTTTAAATTAGTTAATACTCCTTACAATACTTCAATAAAATGGCTAATGACAAATGAAATGGGAAGCATTTATAAATTAGTTGGGACAATTAATTATTTTAATTATTTTGGTTTCAAAGGCATGTAACTAAACATTGGTGTGTGTGTATGTGTGAAATGTTCATAATAATTTAAAATATTTTATCTAAAAATGGACTTAGTTTTTTAATTAGTTTATTTAATAACTAAAAAATAATTAACTAATTAATTCGCCGTACTTATTCTTAACTATTATGTGAAATGTATCATATTTGCTAAGATTTAAAGAATAGGTAAGTTCTAAGAAGAGTGAATTTGAGAAAATACATTATTAACATTGATATCAATTCCAGCAAAAAAATTTTCTTTTACATAGCGGATACGATCCAAACAAATCGTGTAAAAAAGATGACTGGTTTAAAACCTTTTAAATATTTTTTTTTGTTTTAAAATTTCTATTTAACTCAAAATAAATTTACTTTATAAAAATGCCAAATTAATATTAAAAATTTAAATTTAAATCATCCAAAACATTCAATATCTTATTTTACTTAAAATAAATAATATTTTATAAAAATATTAAAAATAAAAATTTTAAACACAAACATCATTTTTACTAATCCCAATTTTGCTTAATAAATATTTAAAAACATTAAAATTATTCGTAAAAGCATTTTGCTCATAAATCTTTGAATCCAATGACTTAATCAACAATGCTTATCAACAAAATGGAAATGATATTATTTTGCTATACGAAATTCAACGTTAATATGTATGTGAAATACAATTTCAATATTAAATATCGGTGACAATAAAGAAAACCGAATATTTAACTGACATTTGTGAATAAAATATACATTGAAATTTTATATGTGATAATAATAAATAAATTTAAACTAAGTAATCTAATTTTCCCTATTGCCAAGAAATTTTCTTGTGGCACAAAAGTTCATTTTCTTTTTACAAATTAATAATTTCTCTAAACTGGATAATTTTTAACAATATCAATTTTTATTATAAATTTTAAACTGAGAAACAATGATTCCTATGTTTGATAAAACCTTAGATGACCATAGAGCAGAAGTGTCACAATTATAAATCTTGATCGAATTCGTAAAATAAAATACACAATCCGAAACACATTTTTGGTCATTTTATTACTGGTAACCCTACGTAAACTTCAACTGTCAAATCTAATGCAATACTTTAAAACTTTATTACTCTATAAACCCTTCTAGTCCTGAAAGGATTAGACATAGCATTATAAACATTGGACATTCAGCAAAGTATTGAGTCATATAGACTTAATTAATAAACCTAATTCTTATATATTATGAAGAATAAAATATACAAATTTTGTTAGCTAGCAACTGATGTGAAACATGTCATGAAAATAGAAATAGTGATTTATTATTCAGAAATTATTAGTTCATCCAAAGAAATTACAAATATTAATTTAATTTCAATATACTTTTTCTATTACAAATATACGCTTGGTAAGGTTGACAAGAAAACAAAATTTTTTTATTAGTCAAATTCACTTTCTCAATTCTTTATTTTAAATCATTTTATCTACAAACATATTTATTAAAATTTAAAGTAAAATCTTTAATATGCTACAATATTGGTGAAATAATTTATATTTTTTAATATATTTACAGAAGATCAATAAATTTTGAGTCCAAATTAACAAACCAACGAACTATTGTTTAAACTCAATTTCGGTTCGCGTAATTCTTATTGAAATTAGAAAACATTCTATTATAAGGCTGATAAAAGATACACAAAACCGTGAGACTTTCGCTAGTTTGCCAAAAGAAGTTTAGAAAATATTATATATTTTTTTCATCAATTTTCTTTATCGATTTCTGATTTATATAATAAATATTTTACGGTGGAGATTTTGTTTGTGTCGAGTTGAATTTGAAGAATTTATTAAAATAATAAAACTTGATTAAATATTCACAATTTCGAAGAGATATAAATTTTGAATTTTTGGACTTATAATTATTATATAACCTTTACTTTTTTAGGAAGAGGTACACAAAAATAAAATATGCTCATTTATCTATTAATATATAATGCGATTCGCCACTAGTGGTAGACAAAATTTATAAAAGCCGTTTTTTACAAAACTACAAAATTTTAACACATTGTTGACCGGTTACGAGTTAACTCGTGTCTGCACTTGCATCAGCAATTTCAATTTATGAAACCCTAGATATTTTAGATATTCAGATTTTTATAACAATTTTAGTTCTGTAAAAATTGCAACCATGGCAGATCGTGATAGCGAAGAATTTTTCAATGAATTATACGCGGATGACTTATCTGATTGTCCGAGTGATTTGGAAATAAATTGTAGTGATTCGGAAAGTAATAATTTATCGGAAGACAGTTATGAATCTAAGATTAAACCACCAAAACGGCAAAAAATAAATGTACTAGAATCTGATAGTGAATGTGATTTTGAAGATGGGAGGATTGAAAGTGATATTACACCAACTTTGAAGGATTATTCAAATAATTCGGGTGTATCTGTCGAACTTAGTGATGCACCGAGTATTAGTAAAGTAACGGATTTACGTTTCGACGATGATTTCTTAATTTACTTGTTTCTCAAACAAATTTATACTACAGCCAAATGAAAGAATTATATAAAAACTCTGCTAGAACCTTATCATGGGCGGAAGTTACCACTAGCGATATTTTCAGTTCCACATTTAATACGAAATAATAGTGGTAACATGAGATAGCTTCAGAGTAAAATTCCCGGTGAACAATGTGTTAACACATTATTCTTGATTATTGTCACATTTTGGCTCTGGGAATTCTGAGGTTTTGATTATATGCTCTTCAGAACAAATTCTAGCCACCGCTGATTTTAAATGGCATGAAAATGATAAGAAAAGACATTCATGAATTTTATAATATTGAAATGTATTTTTTATTCAGGAAAAATTGATAAATTAAAATATTTTATCAGCAAAACGTAAAATTTGATGGGAGAAAAATATAAAAATGAAAATGAAAATTACACAATTAACCTAATTGATTAATATTTATCAATTAATTAGTGGAATGAAAACGAGGCAATATAAAAAATTCGATTAATATCAGATATTTTTATCCACAATATATACATAAGACTGCATCAATGTTTTTATTGAATGTTAAATGTTTAGTAATAAGACAGAAAATATATATAGAAACATTGTAATAGTTGAATGAAGAAGTCAATCAAAACCTCCTAAGGAGTGAGGCGAGCAAAATTGAACTAGATTACAATATTGATAAAAACTTATGTTCTCAGATAACGTTTTTGATAATTTAACAGAAAATATTAATAGAAAGACGGGAAATTATTGTATTAAAATGTTGAAAACTATTAATTTTAGAAATATTTTGGAAACTAAATTACAAAATATTTTTAACCAAAAATTTCCAGCTTTTTTCATTTAAACAAAATGATATCAATAACAATGTGCCTCAGTTAGTTCTCCGATTCAATAATATTCATTTTTCTAGTCAAGTCATTCCGCTTGAAAATCAATATGAATTAAGAGAAATTCGAGATAAAAAGACAATGAATAAAAAATTTATACAAATAAAAGCAACCGTGAAACAGGAAAAATCTGGCATTAAAATAATTTACTTCACAAATAGAATTGAAGTATGTAGCTGATTGGAAGCACGTAAAATAAAGAATCCTTGTTGAGAAGATTAAAATTCAATAGAGATTTCTGTGCATAATATATTGCGTAAATTGTAGAATTGAAATGGGTTATTATATTTCAAAGGGAGGAAATGAAAGAATTTTCATGTCTTTTAATAGTGGAATTATTGCCACCTGTCTTATTGTCAGTTTATTTGACACATTTATTTCATATGATAGAAAATTCGAAGTCTATGATTTATGATAATTTATTAGTAAATAACTTGATAACATAAATTATAGGCATTTTATCAACGACAATATATAAATGTTTATTTTATAATTGATAATTTTAGAAATATAACGCAGAAATATTTTGGTATACCTTGATAACATAATTAACCTTCATCGGTTCCTAGAAAAACCTGCATTTCATGCTTCCGGCTCAAAATGATCCATATATGAACCCTAACCCTTTGCTAATCAAAGGAAATGGGGGAAAATTGTTCAATTTTAAATAATAAATTTCAATGAACATATCCATAGCACAAAAATAATAAAAGTTGTGGAAAATTAAATAATTTTTGCGCTAAAATTATCCGAACAGCAGAGGTAGGCTAATGTACAATTTTCGGTAATAAATTATAATTAAAATGATAGTAGTTCAACAGAAAAAAATTATACTTTAGAGAATTTATTAGAATCTAAATTAATTTATTTGACGTTAAAATCACTATTTTCTTCTAATTAATTATCGGTTTATGATGAGGGAACGCGATAAAATAACTCGCTCTATCTGTGGCCCTAATGGCCTCTTGGAATCGCTGTGAAGAAATCAGAAATTATCAAATGCTACAATGAAAATTCGCTTTTGTAATAAAACGATTGCTTCAACAATGATGCAGTCACATAGTTTATATTTTAAAATTGCAAAAATTGGTTTTCCATCCTGAATTCGTTCCTTTGCAAATGCATGGGATTAAAGATGTTTTAGAGCAATGTTTCCCAAATTTTATACAAATACAGTCAATTCTTTTTGTGCGTTTTTGAAGTTATGCGGTTTTTCCTCGTTAGTCCAGAAAAGGACTTATCTTTGTCAAACCTAAACTAATCAGATATTTTTGAAAGAGAATCATTCAAATCGCAAGGTTCCGTTTCAAATTTTAAAAATATTAAAAGCAAAAAAAGATACTAAATTTTATATTTACAATTACGTAATTTGATGCTTTTTCGTTTTCTCCGCGCACTCTTAATTTATTTGTATCTTATGGGCTTTTTGAAAATTATAGAACGTATCACTATTCGTACAACGTAAATCGTGTCTTTTTTATGCGGTTTTCTGAGGAACGTATCTACCGCATGATAAAAGAATTGACTGTATATGCAATTTTTCCCTTCTGATGAATGCACGCCTCATGTTGGAAAACAATGTTGTATATTGTAAGTATGTGCCTTAGAAAGTTAAAATCGAATAATATTATAAATGTTGTATTTTCAAATGGAATATTTTAAATAAAGAAATGGAGGTCTTTTTGTACTCAAAAAAAGTTTTAAAAAGCTCTCAATTGGTTCAGAAGTCACCCCGTGTGAAAAAACACTGTTTTAGAGAAATTGAATAATACAATCATTAAAAGTAGAGAAGATTAAAAAAGGCAATGGAATTTGCATACATATGAAAAGACTAATAAAATCATTAATAAAATTAATTATTATGTACATTAAAGAAGTTTAAGATTAATTTTCAACAATACACTGAAACAAGGACAAAAATAAAATATTTTATTAGTAAAAGTAGTCACTTTTATGTTTTCAATTCTACTTATACTTGAACAATGATCATTTGTTTCTGTATGTAAATATATATATATGCTCTAATTCCCCACCACTACATTATATTTCTACTTTTTGAGCAGAAAAAGATTAGGAATATTATTGCTTTGCTAATACTAATGTCATTCATGTAATGACAATGAAATAGGCGTTGTACATGAGTCCGCTGAGTTGCGAACTTAAAGGCTAGGCGAGTCAGCAACTGATTCAAGATTCCAAAATTTGATTGATTTTCTGAAAGTCCGCAGTTTTAGATATTTATTTGTAACATGGAAAAATTAAAATTAGAAGATTGAATTTAAAATAACTGAATATTTTTAAAGATATTAAAATTAAAGATCAACTTTGAATCGATTCTAGCACAATATATAAAAAAATATATTTTTGGGTCCCTACTGACAACACACCAGAAAATAGAGGTATACCAGACACTTTGTCACTCAAAATTCATCTTCCTACTAGCATAAGAAATAGCAAAATTACACGCAGAAAAGTTTGATACCAAAATAAGAATGTAGATAAAAGAAAGGACATATTATATTTAAGGAAGAAAATTTCTTACATGTACTCCTTGATCTATTCACCAAAGGGAAAAGGATGACTGAATGTTACAAAAATGGTAAATAAATACCTAATCCAAATAGTGAACAGGTTTCTGAGGCAAATAAACAATAACCACCTTCTCGTTGTCAGAATACTATCAAAAGAACTGTATGATGTAGCCGAGACAGGTACGGAAAATCTCATTAATAACATCATGGATTCATGCAGATTGTTAGATGGGACATGCGAGCATAGAAGAAAAAATACGGCAAGAAAATAATGGTTGGATAGATTAAGAGAAGCATTAGTATCCCTAAAGAAAATAAATGGAATCGAATTAACCTTTTCCCAAAACAGCTAGTCAATAGAGTACAACCTCAGATGTGGCACTTAAGAAAAACAAAAATAATAGGACTCCCATATCTCGAGTTGTTATCAAAAACCCTCAACGAGATAATAAAGAAATCCTAACTGAAGATCTGGACGACAATTAAATTCAGGGACATATACCGAGTCTAGAATAATCAAAGCGGGTGGAATGGAAGATGCCGAGAATATTGAAAAACCTAGAATGGAAATTTATTATTAAGGCTCGAGCAAGCATGCTAGATCTCAACGTGAAGAAATCAAACCAAGGCGGAAGACTGGAGTGGACAAAATGTAGAAAGTGACTTCTGTACATGTCCTCAATCATTGGAATCACAGAAACAGAATAGGAACCAACAATCACCATGAAAAAAGTACTAGAAAAAGTATTTAGAAGCAGGAACCTGAACTTTGAGACGAAAACTAAATTCAAAGAAGCGAAAGAACTACTAAAACTGGACATAGTTCTAGTGAGAAAATAAGTAATATTCGTTTATTTATATAATAAATGATATTTTATAATAAATGCATTGTTTGGAATTATAGATACTCATTTGCACACCATTGTTTTAACTGACTTCAGAATTAGCCTGTTCAGTTCAGGTTTGAATAATTAATTGAAAGTTTATTAACAAATAGAGCATCATTTAAATTTTTTTAATGATAACTACAAAATTAAATTGTAAATTTACATCAAATTAAAATTAATTAATTAACGGAATTTAAATTCATGCATAAAATTAAATAAAATCGACACCAACTTTGGCAAGACTACTTTTATTAGGATTATCGATAAAATGAAATTCGCAAAATTTAATTAGATAATTGAATAGTGGTTTATAAATAAATTAAGTTTTTATATATATTTTTTACCAAAATCAGTTGAAATAAGCAACAAGTTTTGTAATAATTACTTAAATTAATTAATTAAAAATACATTTTTAAACGTAAATATTATAAATAAAATGTTAATTAATTAGAAATAAATTTTTAAACTTATATATTAAAAATAAAATAT
Source organism: Schmidtea mediterranea (assembly GCA_022537955.1). NCBI lineage: Eukaryota > Metazoa > Platyhelminthes > Tricladida > Dugesiidae > Schmidtea > Schmidtea mediterranea. The sequence goes on from CM039680.1 coordinate 215,317,656, forward strand.
TATTTATTTATTTAATTAATTTACAACAAAAACATTTTATACCTCAATTATTATAAATATATCAAAAATAATTTATAATTAATAATTAATTATTTTTTTAGTTTAATTAATTAAATATATAAAAACATTTTTATGCATTATATATTATAAAATTAATTATTTAATTATTTATTTATTAAATTAATGCATTTAATATATAAATAAATTTTTATGAATTGTTTATTATAAAATATTAAAAATTAAAATATTAAAACGTAAATATTACAAATAAAATATTAATTAATTAGAAATAAATTTTTAAACTTATATATTAAAAATAAAATATTATTTATTTATTTAATTAATTTACAACAAAAACATTTTATACCTCAATTAATATAAATAAATATCAATTATATATAAATAAATTTTTAAGAATTATATATTATAAAATATTAAAAATTATTAAAGATATGTTTCACGCAGCAATATTTAATAATGTCTCTAAAACGATAATTTTCAATTGCTCCCTAAATTTTGGCAATTGTTACTTTAATTAAAATTATTAATTCTAATAAAATTCTAATTAATTAATTATCAAAAGTAAACAATTTTTATTTGTGCCAATTTTACAGAAAATAACTAAAGTTAATTCCAAACCTAATAATAATTACAATTTGAATTTGAATTGTTGAAAAATATTATTATGTTTTTTATTATTTTCAATCAAATCGACTCTAATTTTATGCAAATGAATTTAAATAAAAATTAATAATTTAATTAAAACAGTTAACAATTTTATTTGGATTAGTAGCTGATAAATGTTGATTAATTTAAATAGATACAAAAAAATTAATTAATAAGCCAATTTTGCAGAAAAACATTAATTAAAATTAGGCTCCAAATTTTATTGTATAATTGGGATTTTGAGTTCATATAAAATTTTAATTAATTAATTTAATTAATTATTCAAATTAATTAATATTACAAAAAAATTAGTTTAAATATATTCTGATTTCTATAAATTCCTTAATTATTGAATAATCGGCTAATTTTAGTATTAAACCGAAAAAAAATCATGACTTTCTCATATATAAAATGAAAAATATTTTTATTTACTTTAGAAACCGATTACATAATAAATGTTAGAGTTAAATTTGCACAGAAATTAATAATAAATTACACTAAGTCTAAAATTAATCTGATTCTTCAAAAATATTATTAAATTAATTAAAGGCAATAAATAAATTAATTAAAGATTTTATTAATTATTTAGAAAAATTTAATCAAGAAACAAAGCTCACATTCTTGCTTAAACGTGAAGTATTCCGTTAAATGTCTGCATTCATGATTTCCTCTTAATAAATGCAGCGTATTCGGATATAATAACTTCAATGACCACAAATAGAGCACCACTTCAATACTATAATAACCTCTATCAACATAATCACCAAGAAATAAGTATCTCGTTGTGGCTGGATTGCCACCAACTTCTAATAATTTCATTAAATCAAAAAATTGACCATGGATATCGCCGCAAACTAAATAAATATTAATTAATTTCTTAATGTTCCAAAAGAAAATTATAATTTACCAGTAACAGGGGCCTCAATATCAAGCATTGTTCGCTCTCTGCGTAATAAAGCACCTCCTTCATTAATTAATCTTAATGCAACATCTTCACTAACTCGACCTTCTAATAGAAAATGGGTTTTAAGTCTATCTAACTGGGGTTTGCCTTTTGAATCAAACACATCAGTCATTGTTAACTTATTACTTGGAGGAAAGGGAACGCCTAGAAGGTAATTAAAATTATTTGTTGAATATAAATTTGAAATTATGCAAATATTTTATTGTTAAATTAATTATGTGGATCATAGAATTAATAAACATAAAATAAATTACTTTCAACTGCCCTATCAGTTGTTGAAATTTGATGTTTATTTTGAGGCATTTATAAAAATAAAATATTATTTAATCAATAATACATATAAGAGTAGTTGAATAATTTACAAAACAATAGTTGATTCTAACAAATTTCAGTATTAAATTATAATTTAGACAAATTTATGAAATATGTAATTTTAAGTTTAAAGTAAAAATTTTAACAATTAATGTAGTAATTGGTAAATTATAAATTTTTTGATACGAAAATTTTTTAAATAAAAATAAATCTGTTATAATAACACTTGATGTTACTTGTCAAACAATTACAAATTTATAACAAAAGTATAAATTGTTTTGTCAGCACTGAAATGGAATTATGTGTTCAGACACGGAGATAACAGCAATAGAAATACTAGCAGAAAAATTGAATTTCAACTCAAGAAAACTCAATAAACCATAGAAATTAGCAACTTCAACAAAAAACTTCAATTATATCATAAACAAAATATTATCAGCAGTTGGTGTACGAGGGATTATTATTATGTTAACACAATATTATAAATAAAAGTCTATATATAACATATTTTGGAAACTTTAGCTTAAATTAAAGAATTCGAAATTTTTAAGACGAAATAAAGTTTCTTTAATAAATGGTTAAATTTTGAAAAATATTCATGAAAAAGTCAGAAATATAAATTAAATAAGAAATATTCAGTTGTTTTACCTCACCACGTTTGAATAATTTACAATTTATCGCGTAAAGGTGATATAAGTTACAATCAGGCTTACCAGGATCTTAAAACATGTCTGAATGTCTAGGTAACCTGATCGGGAGTAAAAGAAAAATTTATTTTTATTTATTATTGTTTTATCAACCGTATGTTGGGCTAGAACCCACAATTTAAACAAAAAATTAATTTAATTGAAAGTTGCCTAATTTTGAAAATGGCTGATGAAAACATACACACGCACCGCAATCAGAAATCAAAAATAAAATAAAACATTAAATAAAACAAATATTAATTAAAATCATTGAAAAGCCTTCAGATGCAAAAATAAACACAAATATAAAAACATAAAAACCGCCAAAACCTTGCAAATTAAGGTTTAGAAAATACATACGCGGAAGTGGCGACCAAAATGAAAGATTTAAATATCAAAAAGAATAATTTTCAGCGAGAACATTCAATAAATAAATAAAAATGTTTTATGATTTGATATTTTAAATATATTATTTCAATGTCTATATTTTTAAAGTTTTGATTTTAATTCATGGATGGCCGCCATACTTTTAGTATTCGTGACAGGTCCCCCTTAATATTCATATATATATATATATATATATATATATATATATATATATATATATATATATATATATATATATATATATATAGTATTTATTCTTGAAAAATGTTGAATTGATATTCAATTCCCTCAGTTGAGTTTGAGGGACGTTGACGTGTCAATTTAACGTTTTCTGCCCCTCGGAGTCTGCTGGGACAGTTCAACTTTGTATTGATCTCGTAAGTAGGACTTCCCTATTCTTCACCGTAGCGTTCATGAATGGTGGACGGAGCAGTAACTAACATAAAATCACGGGAAGATCATTTTGACTTTAGGGGATATAACACTAAATTAAATGTTTAAGTAGGCAAACCTTTTTTGTCTTTAGGAAAAACCTGTCTGAAAATTATATCTATCGAAAGGGTCGACTAGTGATAGGTGTAAATGAAAAATGTAACAGAACGGAGTTGCTATTTACGCAGGTTAAATCGATTTTTGGTATATTTAAATTTTAAAAGACTTCTTTTGGGCCAGTAGTAATAGGGAAGAGTCGGGAGTATCTTTTTTTCTCGGTCGACGACAATAACTGCATATTTTTACGAATTCCTCACACTAAAAACTGTAAGAAATTTTTATTAAGATAAACATATAAACCCAAAAACAAAATAAAATTAGCAAAAAACCTACACTATTAACCATGAGAAATACCTCTCTACAAATTGATTAAGAAATCTATTATATATTGAACTAGTCATAAGTGAGTTGCATTTTGTTGACCACTAATGCCAACATTATCACGGAATGTCAATTACGATGAAAGATTATCCGGTTAAAGTGGCATGATAGACCGGCATCGCCGTAGTGCAATTCTTTCGAGGCACCAATAAACTCGGTATGCCATCCACTCGTCAACCTGAACATTTTCTAAAAATATACACAACCAACCAGAAGATGCCCGACAGGCACTTCAACATAATCCTAGTGATTGGCCGAATATCGACTGATCGCTTGTGTGTATGTGAGTTCGTGCCTGTATGTTACCTAGCGGACAATAAATTGATTCCGCGTAAAAATTATTTTAATTAAGAATTTATCTTTATTTTTTCTATGGAGTTTAAAAATTAGTAAATTAATTAAATAAAATTTTCCTTTAATTTTAATTTTTTATCCTCCTTACCTTTAGAAACGTTAGATAACTAGTATAGAAGGAAAAATTTGTAATAGTTACTGCAAACCAAATCAATAGAACGCTGCCGAATTTTAATATCCCAAAAATTTCTTAATAAAAACAAACCAATCCAATCAAATCAAATGTTCCGGAAGAGGAGGCATCGCTTCTCTCATGTCGAAAAAGTTATCAAAAACTCTATGCCGAACATGAGCATACATTGAGTACGTGGTTCGCCCCAGAAGTGTGAAGGCACTCCATCACCAGATTCATCGTTTGACAAGATGTCACAATGACCTCATCATTGAAAATTGGGCTAAAGAGTCATCATAAATGACCAGAGCGCCGTATCGATAGCCGAATTAACCAAGCGTCTAGCCGGTCGTGATTTGGCAGTGAAGCTAAATTTAATCCCGGTAAACCAAATCCCGGGAAAAGGCACTATCGCCCTATACAAAACTGCCCGCACCAGGAAGAAGCATCACCCCAGTAAAAATAGACGACACCGTTAACGTCGTCGAGCTGAGGGGGCATTCTTCTAGCGAATGCTGCGAAGGTATTAGAGGAGCCCACCGCTCAGGTCGCCGAACACCACACAGAATTTGTAAAACGTGACGCTTCGGTACCCAGAGTTCAGGCCGACAAAAATGATGAGATGAGGAGTAGCTTGGACACAGAATCCATGATAGAGATACCACCGCACTGACAGTAAGATGTCAAGGAGACTCGTAATTCATCAATTTCTGCCGGATACTGGATCGATGATTTCGGAGACGAGTTCTGTAACTCCGTTAAAAATGTAATTTGATCCATTTTAAAATGTAGTTTAATGTTAATTTAGTAATCGGATTGTAATCTCGACTAAGCTACAATGCAATAAGGGCTGGTAATATGAGGTCAGCCTAAGACGATGCATTTGCATCATCAGCATTCAAGAACAATATTGTATTTCGAGTTGGTCAAAGGAATACAAAATCTCTAAGCTTAAAATGCAACGAAACCTATTGTGACTTCAAAGTTTCGGCACGGTTTATTCTTCGTACATCAAAGTGTGTAGTGAAGTGTATGAAACCATTTCATAAATGTAGTTTAGCATTAAATATCCAATATCAACAGTGTCTGCTTAAAAATGTCATTTCCCAACTAAATGTTGAAAGTATAACACCAAAAAGTATTAATGAAAAAATACTCACATTTCGTATCACTCAGCTTGGTCGGCAACAAATTCTGCAAAAAAGAGAACTGGGTTAATTTTGTCTGAGTCATATTCGTTTATACCGGCTTTGGTGACGGTAATACAAGCAAATGGAGATTTCAGTGAGTATTCAATGGGTTTAAATGGCCATTTTCAAAGGTTCTTTTTGATGTGGAATGTATCTAAAGAATTCTTTCCAACTTCAAGAAAACTTCTTTACCTTTATGGTACATTTTTGTCTGCCCCAAGCAAAGGTGCACTGTTAGTGGCTGTATCTCAAGATGGACTTGATTCGTGGGACTGATCAATTTTTTTTAAAAAAATTTTCTATTTTAATAATAAACGACCAAAAAAGTTCAATTTTTGTAATTTCCCCTAAAATATTTTTTTTAAGTTATGTGTGTGTATTTGGATGTGAATTTAATATATAAATGACATAACTTTGCCAAGTATTTAAAAATATAGAAAAAATTTTAAAAAACTAAAAACTAGATGTATTTCATTGAAGTGAACTACATATTATATATAGATTTGTCATGGAAGTGACAATAGTTGAAAATAGATATTTATATAGAAATATTATTTTATGAATTCTAAAATAATAAAAGTTAAAGATGATATTCATTTAAATGATTAACATAATATATATACACCTGTCCTGGAGGTGACACTAGTTTAAAGTTGATTTTATATAGTTATATTATTCAATGAAACTAAATACTGAGACAAGATTGATAAATTGTATTGACCTATATAATTTTCGATGAAAATTTGTTTTCATAAACTTTGAAAAATTTGTAAATCATGCTTGACCTACTTAATTTAAAATGGTTCTCCAAGGAACAGTATTTGTAATAACCATATTATATATATTCGTGACCTACATAAAATTTCGATAGAAAATAGGTGTTTTTTAGGGGTATGGGGATATCTGTTCTAGATCTGGCACATCCATCTAGTGCCTCGAACAATTGAAAATTTCGAAAAGCTGAAATTTGTCAAGGCCGCCAAAAATAAAAATAGCCAAAGGCGTTGAAAACCCAGTTACGCCAATGAATAATTCATTCATTCATGATGCAATGAAGAATCAAGCTGTATATACGAGTAAATTTCAATGAAATTTATCCAATTCAAACATATGTAACGAAGTTTCTGATGTCGTCGCTGAAGTCGAAAGAGTTACGGAAGGTGAAGTAACTGAAGCTGTTTAATTAGTCGAACAATTAGAAATAGTAGCTAAAGAAGTGAAGGAGTCTTAAGAATAGAATTTGGTTTTCTAATAAATTTTCATAAATTTTAATATTGTCAATTTTTGATATTTTTATTTATTCAATTTATCGATAATTTTATTTAAATTTTTAAAATCCTAAAACAAAAATGAGAGGTTGCTGTAATCAGAATTGGATTGGAAACATTAAGTTCTGCCGCAATGTCACTCTACACGCTGTGATGGCTCATTCAAAGTTTATTCAGTATACATGTCATCTTCAAGTTATTAATAATAACCATCTTCAGATTTACATTTACTCAAACGAATTATTGTGTACCATACAACTTTTATTGCTCACCGTTTCAGTGATTGTTTGCAGCTGATATAAATGGCACATTTCACTATTTGGCTGGGTTGAAGATTATTTGCATCAGCTATATAAGTTTACGATTTTCAAGTCAGTTGTGTATGAATCACAGTTGGAATATGAATAAATTCCAAGAAAATATGTTTCATCTCCTATTATCAGCACGTTTGCCATTGATAAATGTATAAAATAGAATATAATATATATATATATATGTTTACTGACCAGTTTATAAGTAGTATAAAATTCAAAAATCTCTAATTTCAGGAAAATCTCTCTGTACCTCTATTTTTTCAGATCACATCAATAAGTTTTATTTGTTTGCCATGAATTTTCAACAGATTCCCTTAGTCTGTAATAAAATTTTGATAATGGAAATTTAGCAATGGTACAAAATATTGGGTTTTTACAGAAGGTCAGTGTTTAGGTCTGACTCGTTGGTGTCATTTTTTAATCAATTCAATTAACCAAGCAAAAAAAGATTTATTTTCAATCTTTATATCACAACTTTATTCACAGCCTTAACAGAAATCGATTCAATTCACAATAGTCTGCACAAATTCACAATCAATGCGTAGGGATACGTCTTCCAAAGGGAGATGTCCTGTCTGGTGCGCAATACTTTAATTTTTTGGCTGATTGATATCCCTTCTAAGTTTATTACCTTCTTTGCTGAACTATCGGAAATATTCTCTTCGACATACTGGCCATTTTGTAAATATCGTCGCTCGGTTTTATAGTTATTGTCTGTCATCAATCTCGATTAAACTAGGGATAATACACGGGTTTTCTCAGTAGTTTCCGGATGATCTCTTGTAAGTTTATTTTTATGGTGAATTTAGACTGTGCATCCTCTCAAGACATCCGTAATTTATGGGCTTTCTATGAATCACTAATGAGATTAATTAATTTATTTATTTCTGGGCTCTAGACTTTAAAATAATCATTTATTTGATTTAAAGTTACTTTATACTAGAGATTGTATATTCGGAATTCGAAATACGAGAATTTCGGAATTTTTAAAAGAAAAAAAACTTCAAGTTGTGAAAAGTTCATGGCGAATATAGAATAATAAAATTTTATTAATTGTTGCTGTTAATTTTTTTTAACTATATCATGTTTAAGGTTATATGCTTAAATTCAATGTTTACTTGTTAACAATAAGATTAATAAAAATAAACCAACCTGTAAATTTCAGCTATTTAGAAAGTTATTATAGTGTAATAAATGTAGTTAACAATTCGACAAAAGGTTTTTATGTTGTATTGCTTTTTGGTTTTGTATTTTACGATTTGAAACCCTGTTAAAATTTATTTCTTAATTATTTTAGTTATTGTGTTGCATATTTTTGAGTTATTATTATTAAAAACGGTTATTCTCTGACTTCTCGTGTCTTTTAGAAATAAATAAACAAAACCAACACATGAAGACTTTATTCACAATTTATGACAAATACAGGTTGTCAAAATATTTGCACCTTTCTGGCAATGATAATTATTGGTAAATCGTGAGGTAGGTTGTCCAAGGCGTAGTCACTTAACTGGCACGATAATTTTGTTTGGTTTCTTTAATTCAACTAAATTCGATACTTCGTTCATATTGCTCACTCGCACATTACACAGTATTTTCTTCGACCAACTGGCTACTCTTTTGATTATGATTTTATAGTTTATTAGGACAGTTTTCGTAGTCGAATCTATTTATCTACCGATCTACGTCAAGTTTGATGTCATACGAATATCATCTACTTGATGCGATAGTATCAAGATTATGTGCCTTGGATAATATGCCATTGAAACTTTTTTATCGCAAATGTCTATTAGAATTTGTATTTGTTAGGAAAGTCAGAATCAAAAGCTTTTTAATTCTTTTATATTTTGCTGTATAAATGAAAATAACAGAAAGCGGTAATTCACTTAAATCTTAAATCAAAGGAAAAATGAAAACAGTTTATTCCCCAACACTTGAATCCCTCACACCTGTCAGTAAGCAATTAGGAATTTATATTTTGTTTTAAATTTGTAATTTATTCGAAGTCAAAATTGAAACTCCGCTAGCTTAACTTTTAGTGAAATGAAACATTATTTTGTCATGTATAAGAATAATCTAAGGAATCTGAATTTACTTTGCTTTATTTTACAACAGTTTACAAGATATCCCTTAAAACAAAAAGTAGAGATTGCTGTAATCTGAATTGGATTGGAAACATTAAGTTCTGCCACAATGTCACTCTACACGCTGTGATGGCTCATTCAAAGTTTATTCAGTATACATGTCATCTTCAAGTTATTAATAATAACCATCTTCAGATTTACATTTACTCAAACGAATTATTGTGTACCATACAACTTTTATTGCTCACCGTTTCAGTGATTTTACCACTTTCCTCAGACCTTCTCGGATGTAAATGAGTGACAACGCACCTAATTTGACATGCAATATGGCCACAACCTCCAATTATATTGTTTGCAGCTGATATAAATGGCACATTTCACTATTTGGCTGGGTTGAAGATTATTTGCATCAGCTATATAAGTTTACGATTTTCAAGTCAGTTGTGTATGAATCACAGTTGGAATATGAATAAATTCCAAGAAAATATGTTTCATCTCCTATTATCAGCACGTTTGCCATTGATAAATGTATAAAATAGAATATAATATATATATATATATGTTTACTGACCAGTTTATAAGTAGTATAAAATTCAAAAATCTCTAATTTCAGGAAAATCTCTCTGTACCTCTATTTTTTCAGATCACATCAATAAGTTTTATTTGTTTGCCATGAATTTTCAACAGATTCCCTTAGTCTGTAATAAAATTTTGATAATGGAAATTTAGCAATGGTACAAAATATTGGGTTTTTACAGAAGGTCAGTGTTTAGGTCTGACTCGTTGGTGTCATTTTTTAATCAATTCAATTAACCAAGCAAAAAAAGATTTATTTTCAATCTTTATATCACAACTTTATTCACAGCCTTAACAGAAATCGATTCAATTCACAATAGTCTGCACAAATTCACAATCAATGCGTAGGGATACGTCTTCCAAAGGGAGATGTCCTGTCTGGTGCGCAATACTTTAATTTTTTGGCTGATTGATATCCCTTCTAAGTTTATTACCTTCTTTGCTGAACTATCGGAAATATTCTCTTCGACATACTGGCCATTTTGTAAATATCGTCGCTCGGTTTTATAGTTATTGTCTGTCATCAATCTCGATTAAACTAGGATAATACACGGGTTTTCTCAGTAGTTTCCGGATGATCTCTTGTAAGTTTATTTTTATGGTGAATTTAGACTGTGCATCCTCTCAAGACATCCGTAATTTATGGGCTTTCTATGAATCACTAATGAGATTAATTAATTTATTTATTTCTGGGCTCTAGACTTTAAAATAATCATTTATTTGATTTAAAGTTACTTTATACTAGAGATTGTATATTCGGAATTCGAAATACGAGAATTTCGGAATTTTTAAAAGAAAAAAAACTTCAAGTTGTGAAAAGTTCATGGCGAATATAGAATAATAAAATTTTATTAATTGTTGCTGTTAATTTTTTTTAACTATATCATGTTTAAGGTTATATGCTTAAATTCAATGTTTACTTGTTAACAATAAGATTAATAAAAATAAACCAACCTGTAAATTTCAGCTATTTAGAAAGTTATTATAGTGTAATAAATGTAGTTAACAATTCGACAAAAGGTTTTTATGTTGTATTGCTTTTTGGTTTTGTATTTTACGATTTGAAACCCTGTTAAAATTTATTTCTTAATTATTTTAGTTATTGTGTTGCATATTTTTGAGTTATTATTATTAAAAACGGTTATTCTCTGACTTCTCGTGTCTTTTAGAAATAAATAAACAAAACCAACACATGAAGACTTTATTCACAATTTATGACAAATACAGGTTGTCAAAATATTTGCACCTTTCTGGCAATGATAATTATTGGTAAATCGTGAGGTAGGTTGTCCAAGGCGTAGTCACTTAACTGGCACGATAATTTTGTTTGGTTTCTTTAATTCAACTAAATTCGATACTTCGTTCATATTGCTCACTCGCACATTACACAGTATTTTCTTCGACCAACTGGCTACTCTTTTGATTATGATTTTATAGTTTATTAGGACAGTTTTCGTAGTCGAATCTATTTATCTACCGATCTACGTCAAGTTTGATGTCATACGAATATCATCTACTTGATGCGATAGTATCAAGATTATGTGCCTTGGATAATATGCCATTGAAACTTTTTTATCGCAAATGTCTATTAGAATTTGTATTTGTTAGGAAAGTCAGAATCAAAAGCTTTTTAATTCTTTTATATTTTGCTGTATAAATGAAAATAACAGAAAGCGGTAATTCACTTAAATCTTAAATCAAAGGAAAAATGAAAACAGTTTATTCCCCAACACTTGAATCCCTCACACCTGTCAGTAAGCAATTAGGAATTTATATTTTGTTTTAAATTTGTAATTTATTCGAAGTCAAAATTGAAACTCCGCTAGCTTAACTTTTAGTGAAATGAAACATTATTTTGTCATGTATAAGAATAATCTAAGGAATCTGAATTTACTTTGCTTTATTTTACAACAGTTTACAAGATATCCCTTAAAACAAAAAGTAGAGATTGCTGTAATCTGAATTGGATTGGAAACATTAAGTTCTGCCACAATGTCACTCTACACGCTGTGATGGCTCATTCAAAGTTTATTCAGTATACATGTCATCTTCAAGTTATTAATAATAACCATCTTCAGATTTACATTTACTCAAACGAATTATTGTGTACCATACAACTTTTATTGCTCACCGTTTCAGTGATTTTACCACTTTCCTCAGACCTTCTCGGATGTAAATGAGTGACAACGCACCTAATTTGACATGCAATATGGCCACAACCTCCAATTATATTGTTTGCAGCTGATATAAATGGCACATTTCACTATTTGGCTGGGTTGAAGATTATTTGCATCAGCTATATAAGTTTACGATTTTCAAGTCAGTTGTGTATGAATCACAGTTGGAATATGAATAAATTCCAAGAAAATATGTTTCATCTCCTATTATCAGCACGTTTGCCATTGATAAATGTATAAAATAGAATATAATATATATATATATATGTTTACTGACCAGTTTATAAGTAGTATAAAATTCAAAAATCTCTAATTTCAGGAAAATCTCTCTGTACCTCTATTTTTTCAGATCACATCAATAAGTTTTATTTGTTTGCCATGAATTTTCAACAGATTCCCTTAGTCTGTAATAAAATTTTGATAATGGAAATTTAGCAATGGTACAAAATATTGGGTTTTTACAGAAGGTCAGTGTTTAGGTCTGACTCGTTGGTGTCATTTTTTAATCAATTCAATTAACCAAGCAAAAAAAGATTTATTTTCAATCTTTATATCACAACTTTATTCACAGCCTTAACAGAAATCGATTCAATTCACAATAGTCTGCACAAATTCACAATCAATGCGTAGGGATACGTCTTCCAAAGGGAGATGTCCTGTCTGGTGCGCAATACTTTAATTTTTTGGCTGATTGATATCCCTTCTAAGTTTATTACCTTCTTTGCTGAACTATCGGAAATATTCTCTTCGACATACTGGCCATTTTGTAAATATCGTCGCTCGGTTTTATAGTTATTGTCTGTCATCAATCTCGATTAAACTAGGGATAATACACGGGTTTTCTCAGTAGTTTCCGGATGATCTCTTGTAAGTTTATTTTTATGGTGAATTTAGACTGTGCATCCTCTCAAGACATCCGTAATTTATGGGCTTTCTATGAATCACTAATGAGATTAATTAATTTATTTATTTCTGGGCTCTAGACTTTAAAATAATCATTTATTTGATTTAAAGTTACTTTATACTAGAGATTGTATATTCGGAATTCGAAATACGAGAATTTCGGAATTTTTAAAAGAAAAAAAACTTCAAGTTGTGAAAAGTTCATGGCGAATATAGAATAATAAAATTTTATTAATTGTTGCTGTTAATTTTTTTTAACTATATCATGTTTAAGGTTATATGCTTAAATTCAATGTTTACTTGTTAACAATAAGATTAATAAAAATAAACCAACCTGTAAATTTCAGCTATTTAGAAAGTTATTATAGTGTAATAAATGTAGTTAACAATTCGACAAAAGGTTTTTATGTTGTATTGCTTTTTGGTTTTGTATTTTACGATTTGAAACCCTGTTAAAATTTATTTCTTAATTATTTTAGTTATTGTGTTGCATATTTTTGAGTTATTATTATTAAAAACGGTTATTCTCTGACTTCTCGTGTCTTTTAGAAATAAATAAACAAAACCAACACATGAAGACTTTATTCACAATTTATGACAAATACAGGTTGTCAAAATATTTGCACCTTTCTGGCAATGATAATTATTGGTAAATCGTGAGGTAGGTTGTCCAAGGCGTAGTCACTTAACTGGCACGATAATTTTGTTTGGTTTCTTTAATTCAACTAAATTCGATACTTCGTTCATATTGCTCACTCGCACATTACACAGTATTTTCTTCGACCAACTGGCTACTCTTTTGATTATGATTTTATAGTTTATTAGGACAGTTTTCGTAGTCGAATCTATTTATCTACCGATCTACGTCAAGTTTGATGTCATACGAATATCATCTACTTGATGCGATAGTATCAAGATTATGTGCCTTGGATAATATGCCATTGAAACTTTTTTATCGCAAATGTCTATTAGAATTTGTATTTGTTAGGAAAGTCAGAATCAAAAGCTTTTTAATTCTTTTATATTTTGCTGTATAAATGAAAATAACAGAAAGCGGTAATTCACTTAAATCTTAAATCAAAGGAAAAATGAAAACAGTTTATTCCCCAACACTTGAATCCCTCACACCTGTCAGTAAGCAATTAGGAATTTATATTTTGTTTTAAATTTGTAATTTATTCGAAGTCAAAATTGAAACTCCGCTAGCTTAACTTTTAGTGAAATGAAACATTATTTTGTCATGTATAAGAATAATCTAAGGAATCTGAATTTACTTTGCTTTATTTTACAACAGTTTACAAGATATCCCTTAAAACAAAAAGTAGAGATTGCTGTAATCTGAATTGGATTGGAAACATTAAGTTCTGCCACAATGTCACTCTACACGCTGTGATGGCTCATTCAAAGTTTATTCAGTATACATGTCATCTTCAAGTTATTAATAATAACCATCTTCAGATTTACATTTACTCAAACGAATTATTGTGTACCATACAACTTTTATTGCTCACCGTTTCAGTGATTTTACCACTTTCCTCAGACCTTCTCGGATGTAAATGAGTGACAACGCACCTAATTTGACATGCAATATGGCCACAACCTCCAATTATATTGTTTGCAGCTGATATAAATGGCACATTTCACTATTTGGCTGGGTTGAAGATTATTTGCATCAGCTATATAAGTTTACGATTTTCAAGTCAGTTGTGTATGAATCACAGTTGGAATATGAATAAATTCCAAGAAAATATGTTTCATCTCCTATTATCAGCACGTTTGCCATTGATAAATGTATAAAATAGAATATAATATATATATATATATGTTTACTGACCAGTTTATAAGTAGTATAAAATTCAAAAATCTCTAATTTCAGGAAAATCTCTCTGTACCTCTATTTTTTCAGATCACATCAATAAGTTTTATTTGGTTTGCCATGAATTTTCAACAGATTCCCTTAGTCTGTAATAAAATTTTGATAATGGAAATTTAGCAATGGTACAAAATATTGGGTTTTTACAGAAGGTCAGTGTTTAGGTCTGACTCGTTGGTGTCATTTTTTAATCAATTCAATTAACCAAGCAAAAAAAGATTTATTTTCAATCTTTATATCACAACTTTATTCACAGCCTTAACAGAAATCGATTCAATTCACAATAGTCTGCACAAATTCACAATCAATGCGTAGGGATACGTCTTCCAAAGGGAGATGTCCTGTCTGGTGCGCAATACTTTAATTTTTTGGCTGATTGATATCCCTTCTAAGTTTATTACCTTCTTTGCTGAACTATCGGAAATATTCTCTTCGACATACTGGCCATTTTGTAAATATCGTCGCTCGGTTTTATAGTTATTGTCTGTCATCAATCTCGATTAAACTAGGGATAATACACGGGTTTTCTCAGTAGTTTCCGGATGATCTCTTGTAAGTTTATTTTTATGGTGAATTTAGACTGTGCATCCTCTCAAGACATCCGTAATTTATGGGCTTTCTATGAATCACTAATGAGATTAATTAATTTATTTATTTCTGGGCTCTAGACTTTAAAATAATCATTTATTTGATTTAAAGTTACTTTATACTAGAGATTGTATATTCGGAATTCGAAATACGAGAATTTCGGAATTTTTAAAAGAAAAAAAACTTCAAGTTGTGAAAAGTTCATGGCGAATATAGAATAATAAAATTTTATTAATTGTTGCTGTTAATTTTTTTTAACTATATCATGTTTAAGGTTATATGCTTAAATTCAATGTTTACTTGTTAACAATAAGATTAATAAAAATAAACCAACCTGTAAATTTCAGCTATTTAGAAAGTTATTATAGTGTAATAAATGTAGTTAACAATTCGACAAAAGGTTTTTATGTTGTATTGCTTTTTGGTTTTGTATTTTACGATTTGAAACCCTGTTAAAATTTATTTCTTAATTATTTTAGTTATTGTGTTGCATATTTTTGAGTTATTATTATTAAAAACGGTTATTCTCTGACTTCTCGTGTCTTTTAGAAATAAATAAACAAAACCAACACATGAAGACTTTATTCACAATTTATGACAAATACAGGTTGTCAAAATATTTGCACCTTTCTGGCAATGATAATTATTGGTAAATCGTGAGGTAGGTTGTCCAAGGCGTAGTCACTTAACTGGCACGATAATTTTGTTTGGTTTCTTTAATTCAACTAAATTCGATACTTCGTTCATATTGCTCACTCGCACATTACACAGTATTTTCTTCGACCAACTGGCTACTCTTTTGATTATGATTTTATAGTTTATTAGGACAGTTTTCGTAGTCGAATCTATTTATCTACCGATCTACGTCAAGTTTGATGTCATACGAATATCATCTACTTGATGCGATAGTATCAAGATTATGTGCCTTGGATAATATGCCATTGAAACTTTTTTATCGCAAATGTCTATTAGAATTTGTATTTGTTAGGAAAGTCAGAATCAAAAGCTTTTTAATTCTTTTATATTTTGCTGTATAAATGAAAATAACAGAAAGCGGTAATTCACTTAAATCTTAAATCAAAGGAAAAATGAAAACAGTTTATTCCCCAACACTTGAATCCCTCACACCTGTCAGTAAGCAATTAGGAATTTATATTTTGTTTTAAATTTGTAATTTATTCGAAGTCAAAATTGAAACTCCGCTAGCTTAACTTTTAGTGAAATGAAACATTATTTTGTCATGTATAAGAATAATCTAAGGAATCTGAATTTACTTTGCTTTATTTTACAACAGTTTACAAGATATCCCTTAAAACAAAAAGTAGAGATTGCTGTAATCTGAATTGGATTGGAAACATTAAGTTCTGCCACAATGTCACTCTACACGCTGTGATGGCTCATTCAAAGTTTATTCAGTATACATGTCATCTTCAAGTTATTAATAATAACCATCTTCAGATTTACATTTACTCAAACGAATTATTGTGTACCATACAACTTTTATTGCTCACCGTTTCAGTGATTTACCACTTTCCTCAGACCTTCTCGATGTAAATGAGTGACAACGCACCTAATTTGACATGCAATATGGCCACAACCTCCAATTATATTGTTTGCAGCTGATATAAATGGCACATTTCACTATTTGGCTGGGTTGAAGATTATTTGCATCAGCTATATAAGTTTACGATTTTCAAGTCAGTTGTGTATGAATCACAGTTGGAATATGAATAAATTCCAAGAAAATATGTTTCATCTCCTATTATCAGCACGTTTGCCATTGATAAATGTATAAAATAGAATATAATATATATATATATATGTTTACTGACCAGTTTATAAGTAGTATAAAATTCAAAAATCTCTAATTTCAGGAAAATCTCTCTGTACCTCTATTTTTTCAGATCACATCAATAAGTTTTATTGTTTGCCATGAATTTTCAACAGATTCCCTTAGTCTGTAATAAAATTTGATAATGGAAATTTAGCAATGGTACAAAATATTGGGTTTTTACAGAAGGTCAGTGTTTAGTCTGACTCGTTGGTGTCATTTTTTAATCAATTCAATTAACCAAGCAAAAAAAGATTTATTTTCAATCTTTATATCACAACTTTATTCACAGCCTTAACAGAAATCGATTCAATTCACAATAGTCTGCACAAATTCACAATCAATGCGTAGGGATACGTCTTCCAAAGGGAGATGTCCTGTCTGGTGCGCAATACTTTAATTTTTTGGCTGATTGATATCCCTTCTAAGTTTATTACCTTCTTTGCTGAACTATCGGAAATATTCTCTTCGACATACTGGCCATTTTGTAAATATCGTCGCTCGGTTTTATAGTTATTGTCTGTCATCAATCTCGATTAAACTAGGGATAATACACGGGTTTTCTCAGTAGTTTCCGGATGATCTCTTGTAAGTTTATTTTTATGGTGAATTTAGACTGTGCATCCTCTCAAGACATCCGTAATTTATGGGCTTTCTATGAATCACTAATGAGATTAATTAATTTATTTATTTCTGGGCTCTAGACTTTAAAATAATCATTTATTTGATTTAAAGTTACTTTATACTAGAGATTGTATATTCGGAATTCGAAATACGAGAATTTCGGAATTTTTAAAAGAAAAAAAACTTCAAGTTGTGAAAAGTTCATGGCGAATATAGAATAATAAAATTTTATTAATTGTTGCTGTTAATTTTTTTTAACTATATCATGTTTAAGGTTATATGCTTAAATTCAATGTTTACTTGTTAACAATAAGATTAATAAAAATAAACCAACCTGTAAATTTCAGCTATTTAGAAAGTTATTATAGTGTAATAAATGTAGTTAACAATTCGACAAAAGGTTTTTATGTTGTATTGCTTTTTGGTTTTGTATTTTACGATTTGAAACCCTGTTAAAATTTATTTCTTAATTATTTTAGTTATTGTGTTGCATATTTTTGAGTTATTATTATTAAAAACGGTTATTCTCTGACTTCTCGTGTCTTTTAGAAATAAATAAACAAAACCAACACATGAAGACTTTATTCACAATTTATGACAAATACAGGTTGTCAAAATATTTGCACCTTTCTGGCAATGATAATTATTGGTAAATCGTGAGGTAGGTTGTCCAAGGCGTAGTCACTTAACTGGCACGATAATTTTGTTTGGTTTCTTTAATTCAACTAAATTCGATACTTCGTTCATATTGCTCACTCGCACATTACACAGTATTTTCTTCGACCAACTGGCTACTCTTTTGATTATGATTTTATAGTTTATTAGGACAGTTTTCGTAGTCGAATCTATTTATCTACCGATCTACGTCAAGTTTGATGTCATACGAATATCATCTACTTGATGCGATAGTATCAAGATTATGTGCCTTGGATAATATGCCATTGAAACTTTTTTATCGCAAATGTCTATTAGAATTTGTATTTGTTAGGAAAGTCAGAATCAAAAGCTTTTTTAATTCTTTTATATTTTGCTGTATAAATGAAAATAACAGAAAGCGGTAATTCACTTAAATCTTAAATCAAAGGAAAAATGAAAACAGTTTATTCCCCAACACTTGAATCCCTCACACCTGTCAGTAAGCAATTAGGAATTTATATTTTGTTTTAAATTTGTAATTTATTCGAAGTCAAAATTGAAACTCCGCTAGCTTAACTTTTAGTGAAATGAAACATTATTTTGTCATGTATAAGAATAATCTAAGGAATCTGAATTTACTTTGCTTTATTTTACAACAGTTTACAAGATATCCCTTAAAACAAAAAGTAGAGATTGCTGTAATCTGAATTGGATTGGAAACATTAAGTTCTGCCACAATGTCACTCTACACGCTGTGATGGCTCATTCAAAGTTTATTCAGTATACATGTCATCTTCAAGTTATTAATAATAACCATCTTCAGATTTACATTTACTCAAACGAATTATTGTGTACCATACAACTTTTATTGCTCACCGTTTCAGTGATTTTACCACTTTCCTCAGACCTTCTCGGATGTAAATGAGTGACAACGCACCTAATTTGACATGCAATATGGCCACAACCTCCAATTATATTGTTTTGCAGCTGATATAAATGGCACATTTCACTATTTGGCTGGGTTGAAGATTATTTGCATCAGCTATATAAGTTTACGATTTTCAAGTCAGTTGTGTATGAATCACAGTTGGAATATGAATAAATTCCAAGAAAATATGTTTCATCTCCTATTATCAGCACGTTTGCCATTGATAAATGTATAAAATAGAATATAATATATATAATATATGTTTACTGACCAGTTTATAAGTAGTATAAAATTCAAAAATCTCTAATTTCAGGAAAATCTCTCTGTACCTCTATTTTTTCAGATCACATCAATAAGTTTTATTTGTTTGCCATGAATTTTCAACAGATCCCTTAGTCTGTAAAAAAATTTTGATAATGGAAATTTAGCAATGGTACAAAATATTGGGTTTTTACAGAAGGTCAGTGTTTAGTCTGACTCGTTGGTGTCATTTTTTAATCTAATTCCCAATTAACCAAGCAAAAAAGATTTATTTTCAATCCTTATATTCACCACTTTATTTCACAGCCTAACAGAAATCGATTTCAATTCACATAGTCTGCACAAAATCACCAATCAATGCGTAGGGATACGTCTTTCCAAAGGGAGTATGTCCTGTCTGCCGTGCGCAATACATTAATTTTTTGGACTGATTTGATATTCCCTTCTAAGTTTATTACCTTATCTTTGCTGAACTATTCGGAAATTTTTCTCTTCGACATTACTGCCATTTTGAAATATCGTCGCTCGTTTATAGATTTATTGTCTGTCATCAATCTCGATTAACTAGGGATAATACAACGGGTTTTCTCAGTAGGTTTCCGGTATGATCTCTTGTAGTTTTATTTTATTGGTGAATTTAGATCTGTGCATCCTCTCAAGACATCCGTAATTTATGGGCTTTCTATGAATCACTAATGAGATTAATTAAATTTATTTATTTCTGGGCTCAGACTTAAAAATCATTTATTTTGATTTAAAGTTACTTTTATACTAAGATTGTATAATTCGGAATTTCGAAATACGAGAATTTCGGAATTTTAAAAGAAAAAAACTTCAAGTTGTGGAAAAGTTCATGCGGCGAATTATAGAATAATAAAATCTTTATTAATTGTTGCTGTTAAGTTTTTTTTTAACGTATATCATCGTTTAAGGGTTATATGCTTAAATTCAATGTTACTTGTAACAATAAAGATTAATAAAAAAATACCAACCTGTAAATTTTCAGCTATTAGAAAGTTATGTATAGTGTAATAATGTAGTAACAATTCCGACAAAAGGTTTTTTATGTTGTATTGCTTTTTGTGTTTTGTATTTTACGATTTGGAAACCCTGTAAAATTTATTTCTTAATTATTTTAGTTATTTGTTGCATATTTTTGAGTTATTTTTATTTAAAAAACGGTTTTCTCTGACTTTCTCGTGTCTTTTAAAATAAATAAACAAAACCAAACACATGGAAGACTTTATTTCCACAATTTATGACAATATACGGTTGGTCAAAATATTTGCACCTTTCGCAATGATAATTATTGGTAAAATTCGTTGAGGTAGGTTGTCCCAAGTGCGTAGTCACTTAACTGGCACGATAATTTTTGTTGCGTTTCTTAATTCAACCTAAATTTCGATACTTCGGTTCTATTTGCTCACTCGCACATTACACAGTATTTTCTTCGACCAACTGGCTACTCTTTTGATTATGATTTTATAGTTTATTAGGACAGTTTTCGTAGTCGAATCTATTTATCTACCGATCTACGTCAAGTTTGATGTCATACGAATATCATCTACTTGATGCGATAGTATCAAGATTATGTGCCTTGTAATAAGTATGCCATTTGAAATTTTTTATCAATGCAAAATGTCTACTTAGGAATTTGTATTTGTTTAGGTAAAGTGGCCAGGAATCAAAAGCTTTTTAATTCTTTGTATAATTTTGCTACTGTATAAATGAAAATTAAACAGAAAAGCTGGTGGTTAATTCACTTAAATGCTTAAAATCAAAGGAAAAATGGAAAACAGTTATATTCCCCAACACTTGAATCCCTCACACCTGTCAGTAAGCAATTAGGAATTTATATTTTGTTTTAAATTTGTAATTTATTCGAAGTCAAAATTGAAACTCCGCTAGCT
>CM039680.1:215339194-215495972 GCA_022537955.1 Schmidtea mediterranea
TAACTTTTAGTGAAATGAAACATTATTTTCATGTGTATAAGAATAATCTAAGGAATCTGAATTTACTTGCTCTATTTATCTCTCTCTTTTTTTAAAGTCTAGAGCCCAGAAATAAATAAATTAATTAATCTCATTAGTGATTCATAGAAAGCCCATAAATTACGGATGTCTTGAGAGAATGCACACATGTCTAAATTCAACCATCAAAAAATAAACTTACAAGAGATCAATACACGGAAACTACTCGAGAAAGACACCCGAGTATTATCACCAGTTTAATCGAAGATTGAGATGAAGACATAACTATAAAAAACCGAGCGCCGTATTTACAAAAGGCAAGTATGTCGAAGAGAATCATTTCCGATAGTTCGCAAAGAAGGTCACTAAACTAAAGGGATATTCAATCAGCCAAAAAATAAGTATTGCCACCAGACAGGACATCTCCCTTTGGAAGACGTATCCCTACGCATTGATTGTGAATTTGTGCAGACTATTGTGAATTGAATCGATTTCTGTTAAGGCTGTGAATAAAGTTGTGATATAAAGATTGAAAATAAATCTTTTTTTGCTTGGTTATTGAATTGATTAAAAAAGACACCAACGATCAGACCTAAACCTGACCTTCTTGTAAAAAACCCCAATTTTTGTACATGCTAAATTTTCATTATCAAAATTTTATTAAGACTAAGGGAATCTGTTGAAAAATTCATGGCAACAAATAACACCTTATTGATGTGAATCTGAAAAATAGACGGTACAGAGAGATTTTCACTTGAAATTAGAGATTTTGAATTTTATTAACAAACCTACTTAAAACTAGGTCACGTAAACAAATATATATAATATAATCATTATTCTATTTATACATTTATCAATGGCAAACGTGCTGATAATAGGAAGATGAAAACATATTTTTCTGGAATTTATTCAATCCAACTGAGTGATCATACACCAACGAGACTCTGAAAATCCGTAAACTTATATAGCTGAAATGCAATATAATCTTCAACCCAAGCCAAATCGTGAAATGGCAGTTTACTATAGCCAGCAAACATATAATTGGAGGTTGTGGCCATGATTGCATAATCAACATTAGGTGGCGTATGAGATCACTCATTTACAAATCCGAGAAGGATCTGAAGCAAGTGGTAAAATCACTGAGAAACGAGTGAGACAATAAAAGTTGTAAGTAACAAACATAATTCGTATTGAGTAAATTAAATCTGAAAATTTGGTTTTAATTTTAAATTATAACTTGAAAGATGACATGTAACTGAATAACTTTGAATGAAGACCATCAAGCGTGTAGAGTGACATTGGTGGCAGAACTTAATGTGTTACCAATACCAATTCACAGATTCACAGCAATCACTCTACTCTTTGTTTAAGGGTATCTTGTAAAATGTGTAGAAAATAAAGCAAAGTAAAATTCAGATTCCTTAGATTTTCTTATACATGACTAATATGTTTCATTATCACTAACAAGTTCAGCTAGACAGGGAAGTTTCCAATATTTGACTTGAATAATTACAATTTTAAAACAAAAATATAAATTCCTAATTGCTTTGACAGGGATGTGAGGGATTCAGTGTTGGGGAATAAACTGTTTTCATTTATTTCCTATTGAGATTTAAGATTTTTAAGTGAATTAACCAGATTTCTCATGTTATTTTTCATATTATAAGCAAAATAAGAATTAAAAAAAGCTTTATGAGATTCTGAACTTTCCTCAACAAATACAAATATTCTAAATAGACATTTGCGATAAAAAGTTTCAATGGCATATTCATCCAAAGGCACATAATCTCTGAATACTAACGCATCAATAGATGATAATTCGTATGACATCAACTTGACGTAGAATCAGAGGTAGATAAGTAAGATTCGACTACGGAAAAACAGTCCTACCATAAACAATCATAAAAATCATAATAAATGAAGTAAGCCAGTTGTGAAGAAATACTGTGTAAATGTGGCGAGTGAAAGCAATATGAAAAAGATATCGAATTTAGTTGAAATTAGAAAAACACCAAACAAAATTATGTGCAGTTAAGTGACTACGCCTTGGACAACCTACCTCAACGATTTACCAATAATTATATTGCAAAAGGTGGCAAAAATATTTTTGACAACCTTATTTGTCAAAAATTGTGATAAAGTCTTCAAGTGTTGGTTTTAGTTTATATATACCTTCTAAAAAGAACACGAGAAAGTCAGAAGACATAAACCGTTTTAAATAATATAACTCAAAATAAGGCAAACACAATAACTAAACTAATTACGAAATAAATTTTAACAGGGTTTCCAATCGTAAATACAAACCAAAAAAAGCAATACAACATTAAAAACCTTTTGTCGAATTGTTACTACATTTATTCACACTATAAAAAACATTTCTAAATAGCTCGAAATTTTACAGGTTGGTTTAATTTTTTATTATCCCTTATGTTAACAGTAAACATTGAATTTAACAAGCATATAACCTTAAAAACATGAATATAGTTAAAAATTAACAGCACAATTAATAAAATTTTATTATTCACTATATTCGCCAGACTTTTCACAACTGAAGTTTTTTCTTTTAAAAATTCCGAAATTCTCGTATTTCGAATTCCGAATATACATCTCTTAGTATAAAGTAACTTAATCAAATAAATGATTATTTTAAAGTCTAAGAGGCCCAGAAATAAATAAATATTAATCTACATTAGTGATTCATCAAAAAGCCCATAAATTACGGGATTCTTGAGAGGAATGCACAGTCTAAATTAATCACCATAAAAATAAACTTACAAAGAATCATCCGGAACTACTGAGTAAACACCAACCCGTTTATCATCCCTAGTTATTAATCGAGAATGATAGACGAAGACCCTAACTACTTAAAAAACCGAGCGACGAATATTTACAAAATGGCGCCAGTATGTCGAAGAGAATATTTCCGATAGTTCAGCAAAGAAGGTAATAAACTTAGAAGGGATCATCACATCAGCCAAAAATTAAAGTATTGCGCAAACCAGAACAGGACATATCTCCCATTTTAGGAAGAGTATCCCTACGCATTGATTGTGAATTTGTGCAGACATTGTGAATTGAAATCGATTTCTGTTAGGCTGTGAATAAAGTTGGATATAAAGATTGAAAATAAAATCTTTTTTTGCGCTTGGTTACTTGAATTGATTAAAAAAATGACACAACGAGTCACGACACTAAACACTGAACCTTCCTCTAACAAACCCAATATTTTGTACCAATTGCTAATTTCCATTATCAAAATAAATTACAGACTAAGGAATCTGTGAAAATCTTCAGAGCAAACAACTAAAACTTATTGATAAGTTGCTGAAAAAATAGAAGGAGTACAGAGAGATTCAACTGAATTAGAGATTTTGTGAATCTTATTACTACATTATAAACTGGTCCAGTAAACATATAAATATATATATTATATTCCTATTTATACCATTTAATCAATGGCAAACGTGCCTGATAATAAGGAGATGAAACATATTTTCTCTTTGGATTTATTCATATTCACTGTGATTCATACACAACTGACTTGAAAATCGTAAACTTATATAGCTTGATGCAAAATAACTTCACCAGCCAAATAGTGAAATGTGCCATTTATATCAGCTGCAAAACAATATAATTGGGTTGTGCCAATTTGCATGTCCAAATTAGTGCGTTTGTACTTCATTTACATTCCGAGAAGGTCTAGGAAAGTGGTAAAATCACTGAAACGGTGAGCAATAAAAGTTTGTATGTAGCACAATAATTCGTTTGAGTAAAATGTAATCTAAGATGGTTATTATTAAATACTTGAAGATGCATGTATACTGAATAACCTTTGAATGAGCCATCACAGCGTGTAGAGTGACAATTGTGGACAGAACTTAATGGTTCCAATCCATTCCGATTACAGCAATCTTAACTTTTTGTTTAAGGGATATCTTTAAACTGTTGTAAATAAAGCAAAGTAAATTCAGATTCCTTAGATTATTCTTAATACATGAAACAAAATAATGTTTTCATTTCACTAAAAGTTAAGACTAGCGGAGTTTCAATTTTGAAACTTCGAAATAAATTCAAATTTTAAAACAAAATACTACCTTCCTAATTGCTTACTGCAGGTGTGAGGGATTCAGTGTTGGGGAAAAACTGTTCAATTTTCTTTGATTTAAGATTTTAATGTGAATTACCTGCTTTCTGTTATTTTCATTTATAAACAGCAAAATATAAAAGAATTGAAAAAGCTTATTGATTCTGAACTTTCGCCTAACAATACAAATTCTAATAGACATTTGCGATAAAAAAGTTTCAACAATGGCATATTATCCAAGGCACATAATCTTGATACTAATCGCATCAAGTAGATGATATTCGTATGAAGACATCAAACTTGACGTAGACGTAGATAAATAGATTCGACTACGCAAAACTGTCCTAAATTAAACTATAAAAAACAATAATCAAGAGTAGCCCAGTTGGTCGAAGAAAATACTTCGTAGATAATGTGCGAGTGAGCAATATTGAAACGAAGTTATCGAATTTAGTTGAATTAAAAACAAACAAAATTACCGTGCCAAGTTAAGTGACTACGCCTTGGACAACCTACCTCACGATTTACCAATAATTATCATTGCCAGAAAGGTGCAATATTTTGACAACTCTGTATTGTCATAATGTGAATAAAGTCCTCATGGGGTTTGTTATATATTTCTAAAGACACGAGAAGTACAGATGAATACCGTTTTTATATAATAAATATAACTCAAAAATATGCAAACACAATAACTAAATATTAAAGAAATAAATTTTACAGGGTTTCAATCGAAAAATACAAAAACAAAAAGCCAATACAACATAAAACTTGTCGAATTGTTAACTACATTTCTTACCTAATAATAACTTTCTAAATAGCTTTAAATTTACAGGTTGGTTTATTTTTATTAATCTTATTGTTAACAAGTAAACATTGAATTTAAGAGCATATAACCTTAAACATGATATAAAGTTAAAAAAAATTAACAGCAACAATTAATAAAATTTTATTATTCATATTCGCCATGAACTTTCACACTTGATTTTTTTTTCTTTTAAAAAATTCCGAAAATTCTGTCACTTCGAAATCGAATATACAAATCTCTAGTATAAAAAGTACTTTAAATCAAATAACTGATATTTTAAAGTCTAGAGCCCAGAAATAATAAATTAATTAAATCTATTAGATGATCATTAGAAAGCCCAATAAAATTAACGAGAATGAGTCTGAGAGGATGAACACAGTCTAAATTCACCATAAAATAAACTTACAAGAGATCTCCGGAACTACTCAGAGAAAACACGTAGTATTATCCCTAGTATTAATCGAGATTAGATGACAAGACAATAACTGATAAAACCGAGCGACGATATTTTACAAAACGCAGGTATGTCGAAGAGAATATTTCCGATTTCAGCAAAAGAAGGATAATAACTTAGAAGGGATATCAATAAGCCAAAATTAAAGTATTAGCGACAACGCAGACGGAAATCTACCCTTTAGGAAGACACGCCTATCCCTACGCATTGATTGTGAATTTTTGTCGCCAGACTATTGTGAATTGAATTCGATTTCTGTTAAGGCTGTGAATAAAGTTAGTGGAAAAAAAGTGAAAATAAATCTTTTTTTGCTTGGTTAATTGAATTGATTAAAAAATGACACCAACGAGTCAGACCTAAACACTGACCTTCTGTAAAAACCCAATATTTGTACGCATTGCTAAATTTCCTTATCAAAATTTTATTACAGACTAAGGAATCGTTGAAAATCGGCAACAAATAAAAACTTATTGATTGTGATTCTGAAAAAATTAGAGTACAGAGAGATTTCCTGAAATTAGAGATTTTTGAATTTTATAACTACTTATAAACTGGTCAAGTAAAACATATATATACTATTTATCTATTTTATACATTTATCAATGAGCAAACCGTGCTGATAATTAAAGGAGATGAAACATATTTCTATGAGAATTTATTCATATTCCAACTGTGATTCTACACAAACATGAACTTGAAAATCGTAAACTTCACTAATCAGCTGATGCAAATAAATCTTCAACCCAGCCAAATAGTGAAATGGTGCCATTTATATCAGCTGCAAAAAATAACATTGGAGATTGATGGCCATATTGGCATGTCAATTAGTGCGTGTCACCTCCTTATCATCCGAGAGCGTCTGGAGGAAAGGTGGTAAAATCACTGAGACAAACGGTGAGCAAATAAAAGTGTATGGTAACACAAATAATTCGTTTTGGAGTAATGTACAATCTGAAGATGGTTATTATATAATTGAAAACGATGACATAGTATACTGAATACACTTTGAATGAGCATCACAGCGTGTAAGTGACATTGTGGCAGAAAACTTATGTTTCCAATCATTACAGATACAGCAATCTCTATCTTTTGTTTAAGGGATATTTGTAAAGCTGTTGTAAAATAAAAAGCAAAGTAACATTCAGATTCCTTAGATTATTCTTATAACATGAACAAATAATAGTTTCATTTCACTAAAAAGTTAAGCTAAGGCGGAGTATTCAATTTTGGACTTCGAAATAAATTACAAATTTAAAAAAAATATAAATTCCTAATTGAGCTATACTGACAGGTGTGAGGGATTCAAAGATGCTTGGGGAAATAAACTGTTTTCATTTTTTCCCTTTGATATTAAATATTAAGTGAAATTACAAGCTTTCTGGTTATTTTTCAATTTATAACAGCAAAAATATCAAAGAATTAGCTTTTGATTCCTGACTTCCTATAACAAAATACAAATTCCTACATAGACATTTGAGCGAATACAAAAAGTTTCACATGAGCAATAATATATCCCCAAGCGCAACATAATCTAGATATACTATCGGCATCAAGTAGTATGATTCGTAGACATCAAACTTGAACGTAGATCGGTAGATAAATAAGATTCGACTACGCAAAAACTGTCCTACATAAAACTATAAATCATAATCCAAAAGATAAGCCAGTTTGGTGAAGAAAATACTGTGTAATGTGCGAGTGAGGCAATAGAACGAAGTAAATCGAACCTTAGTTGAATTAAGAAACCAACAAATTATCGCGCCCAGTTAGTGACCCTACAAACTACGCATTAGGACAAACCTACCTCACGATTACCAATAATTATCATGCCACGAATAAAGGTGCAAAATATTTTGACAACCTGTATTTGTCAATAATTGTGATAAGTCCTTCATAGATTTTGTTTGGGTTTATTTATTTCAAAAGACACGAGAAGTCAGAGAATTAACCCGTTTTTTAATAATAATCCTCAAAAATAGATGCAAACAATAAATAAAATAATTAAGAAATAAATTTCTACAGGGTTTCAAATCGTAAATACACAAAACCAAAAAGCAATAAACAACATAAACCAAATATTGTCGAATATAGTTAACTACATTTATTACACTTAATAAATAACTTTCTAAATAGCTGAAATTTACAGTTGGTTTATTTTTATTAATCTTATTGTTAACCCAGTAAACATATGAAATTTAAGATATAACCTTAAACCATTATATAAGTTAAGAAAAAATAATAACCAAGCAACAATTAATAAAATATTTATTATTCTATATTCGCCATGAACTTTTCACAACTTGAAGTTTTTTTCTTTTTAAAAATCCGAAATTCTCGTATTTTCGAATTCGAATTACAATTCTAGTAAAGTAAAAAATTTCTAAATCAAATAAATGATTAATTTATAAAGTCTAGAGCACCAAGAAATAATTAAATTAATCTAATACTCATTAGTGATGCACATCATAGAAAGCCCATAAATTACGGATGTCTTGAGAGGATGCACAGTCTAAATTCACCATAAAAATAAACTTACAAGAGATCATCCGGAAACTACTGAGAAAACCCGTGTATTATCCCTAGTTTAATCGAGATTGATGACAGACAATAACTATAAAACCGAGCGACGATATTTACAAAATGGCCAGTTGTGAGAAGTTTCTAGATTACCCAAAGAAGATAATAACTTAGAAGGGAGTATCAACTCAAGCCAAAAATAAAGTATTGCGACCAACAGGACTCTCCTTTGGAAGACGTATCCCTACGCATTGATTGTGAATTTGTGCGACCTATTGTGAATTGCATCGATTTCTTTAAGGCTGTGAATAAAGTTGTGATATAAAGATTGAAAATAAATCTTTTTTTGCTTGGTTAATTGAATTGATTAAAAAATGACACCAACGAGTCAGACCTAAACACTGACCTTCTGTAAAAACCCAATATTTTGTACCATTGCTAAATTTCCATTATCAAAATTTTATTACAGACTAAGGGAATCTGTTGAAAATTCATGGCAAACAATACTTTTGTGTGTCTGATAGGGTACGAGAGATTTTCCTGAAATTAGAGATTTTTGAATGTTTATACCTACTTAATAAACTGGTCAGCTAAAACATAATATATATATATACTTATTATTCTATTTTTTACATTTATCAACTAGCAAATGTGCTGATAACAGGAGATGAAAACATATTTTTCCTTGGCAATTTATCATAATTCCCAATGTGATCATACACAACTGACTTGAAAATCGTAACTATATATAGCTGGATGCATATCCTTCAACCCAGCCAATAGTGAAATGTCCATTTATATCAGCTGCAAACAAATAATAATTGGAGTTGCTTGGCCATATTGCATGTCAAATTAGGTGCGTTGTCACTCATTTACATCGAGGAAGGTCTGAGGAAAGTGGTAAAATCACTGAAACGGTGAGCAATAAAAGTTGTATGGTACACAATAATTCGTTTGAGTAAATGTAAATCTGAAGATGGTTATTATTAATAACTTGAAGATGACATGTATACTGAATAAACTTTGAATGAGCCATCACAGCGTGTAGAGTGACATTGTGGCAGAACTTAATGTTTCCAATCCTTCAGATTACAGCAATCTCTACTTTGTTTTAAGGGATATCTTGTAAACTGTTGTAAAATAAAGCAAAGTAAATTCAGATTCCTTAGATTATTCTTATACATGACAAAATAATGTTTCATTTCACTAAAAGTTAAGCTAGCGGAGTTTCAATTTTGACTTCGAATAAATTACAAATTTAAAACAAAATATAAATTCCTAATTGCTTACTGACAGGTGTGAGGGATTCAAGTGTTGGGGAATAAACTGTTTTCATTTTTCCTTTGATTTAAGATTTAAGTGAATTACCGCTTTCTGTTATTTTCATTTATACAGCAAAATATAAAAGAATTAAAAAGCTTTTGATTCTGACTTTCCTAACAAATACAAATTCTAATAGACATTTGCGATAAAAAAGTTTCAATGGCATATTATCCAAGGCACATAATCTTGATACTATCGCATCAAGTAGATGATATTCGTATGACATCAAACTTGACGTAGATCGGTAGATAAATAGATTCGACTACGAAAACTGTCCTAATAAACTATAAAATCATAATCAAAAGAGTAGCCAGTTGGTCGAAGAAAATACTGTGTAATGTGCGAGTGAGCAATATGAACGAAGTATCGAATTTAGTTGAATTAAAGAAACCCAACAAAATATATCGTGCCAGTTAAGTTGACTACCAGCCTTGGACCAACCTACAATCACGCATTTACCAAATAATTATCATTGCCCAGATAAGGGAGACAAATATTTTGACAACCTGTACTTTGTCATAAAATGTGAATAAAGTCTCATTCGTGTTGGTTTATGGTATTTATTTTATATTCATAAAGACACAGAAAGTCAGAGAATAACCGTTTTTAATAATAATTAACTCAAAATCATGCGCACACACATAAACTAAATATTAAGAAATAAATTTTAACAGGGTTTCAAATCGTAAAATACAAAAAAAAAAAGCACAAACAACATAAAAAACCTTTTGTCGAATTGTTAACTACCAATACAATTTAATTACAACTAATAAATAACATTTCTAAATAGCTGAAATTTACAGGTTGGTGTTATTTTTATTACTCCTTATTGTTAACAAAGTACACATTGAATTAGCATTAGCCTTCGAATAGTTAAAAAAAATTAACAGCACAATTTTTTTATATTCTTTTCGGCCATGATTTCACACAACTTGAAGTTTTTTTTCTTATAAAAAATTCACGAAAATTCTCGTATTTCGAAATTCCGAATATACAATCTCTGCTATAAAGTAACTAAATCAAATAAATGATTCATTTTCTTCTAGAGCGAATAAAAAATTAATTATATCCTCATTAGTGATTCATAGAAGCCCATAAATTACGGAGTTTTGAGAGGATGCACAGTCAAAATATCACCCATAAAAAATAAAACTTACAAGGATCATCCGGAAACTACTGAGAAAACCCGTGTAATTATCCCTAAGTTTAATCGAGATGAATGACAGACCAAATAACTATACGAACCGAGCGACGATACTTACAAAATGGCCAGTATGTCGAAAGAGAATATTTCCAGTGTTCAAGAAGGTAATAACTTAGAAGGGATATCCAATCAAGCAAAAAAAACTTAAAGTAATTGCGCCCACCACTAGACAGGACATCTCCCTTTGGAAGACGTAATCACCTACGCATTGATTGTGAATTTGGGGTGCGATATTGTGGGAATTGAATCGAATTTCTGTTAAGGCTGTGATAAGTTGTGATATAAAAAGATTGAAAAATAAATCTCTCTTTTTATATTTTGCTTGGTTTTTGAGAATTGATTAAAAAATGCACCAAACCGAGATCAGAACCTAACACACACTGACCTTCTGTAAAAACCCAATATTTTGTACCATTGCTAAATTTCCATTATTCAAATTTTATTACAGACTAAGGGAATCTGTTGAAAATTCCATGGGAAATAATAAAACTTAATTTTGATGTGATCGAAAAAATAGTCAGAGAGATAATTCCTGAAATTAGAGATTATAATGAATTTCTTACTACTATAAACGGTACAGATAAAACATATATTAAATATCATTATATTCTAATCTATAACCCCATTTTATCAATGGGACAAACACGTGCTGATAATAGCAAGATGAAACATATTCTTGGAATTTTTCTTTCCAACTGTGAAATTCATACCACACTGACTTTGAAATCGTAACTTATTAGCTGATGCAACATAATCTTCAACCCAGCCAAATAGCTGAAATGTGCCATTTATGATCAGCGTTGCAAACAAGATATAATTGGAGCGCTGTGGCCTATTGCATGTCAAATTAGGTGCGTTGTCACTCATTTACATTCGAGAAGGTCTGAAGGAAAGTGGTTAAAATCACCTGAAACGGCTGAGCAATGAAAAGTTGTATGGTTACACAACTAAATTCGTTTGAGTAAATGTAGAATCTGAAGATGGTTATTATTAAAACTTGATAGCATGACTGTATCACTGAATAAAACTTTGATGAGCCATCACAGCGTGTAGAGGACAATTGTTGGCAAGAACTTAATGTTGCCAATCCAATTCAGATTACAGCAATCTCTACTTTTTGTTTTAAGGGATATCTTGTAAACTGTTGTAAAATAAAGCAAAGTAAATTCAGATTCCTTAGATTATTCTTATACATGACAAAATAATGTTTCATTTCACTAAAGTTAAGCTAGCGGAGTTTCAATTTTGACTTCGAATAAATTACAAATTTAAAACAAAATATAAATTCCTAATTGCTTACTGACAGGTGTGAGGGATTCAAGTGTTGGGGAATAAACTGTTTTCATTTTTCCTTTGATTTAAGATTTAAGTGAATTACCGCTTTCTGTTATTTTCATTTATACAGCAAAATATAAAAAGAATTAAAAAGCTTTTGATTCTGACTTTCCTAACAAATACAAATTCTAATAGACATTTGCGATAAAAAAGTTTCAATGGCATATTATCCAAGGCACATAATCTTGATACTATCGCATCAAGTAGATGATATTCGTATGACATCAAACTTGACGTAGATCGGTAGATAAATAGATTCGACTACGAAAACTGTCCTAATAAACTATAAAATCATAATCAAAAGAGTAGCCAGTTGGTCGAAGAAAATACTGTGTAATGTGCGAGTGAGCAATATGAACGAAGTATCGAATTTAGTTGAATTAAAGAAACCAAACAAAATTATCGTGCCAGTTAAGTGACTACGCCTTGGACAACCTACCTCACGATTTACCAATAATTATCATTGCCAGAAAGGTGCAAATATTTTGACAACCTGTATTTGTCATAAATTGTGAATAAAGTCTTCATGTGTTGGTTTTGTTTATTTATTTCTAAAAGACACGAGAAGTCAGAGAATAACCGTTTTTAATAATAATAACTCAAAAATATGCAACACAATAACTAAAATAATTAAGAAATAAATTTTAACAGGGTTTCAAATCGTAAAATACAAAACCAAAAAGCAATACAACATAAAAACCTTTTGTCGAATTGTTAACTACATTTATTACACTATAATAACTTTCTAAATAGCTGAAATTTACAGGTTGGTTTATTTTTATTAATCTTATTGTTAACAAGTAAACATTGAATTTAAGCATATAACCTTAAACATGATATAGTTAAAAAAAATTAACAGCAACAATTAATAAAATTTTATTATTCTATATTCGCCATGAACTTTTCACAACTTGAAGTTTTTTTCTTTTAAAAATTCCGAAATTCTCGTATTTCGAATTCCGAATATACAATCTCTAGTATAAAAGTAACTTTAAATCAAATAAATGATTATTTTAAAGTCTAGAGCCCAGAAATAAATAAATTAATTAATCTCATTAGTGATTCATAGAAAGCCCATAAATTACGGATGTCTTGAGAGGATGCACAGTCTAAATTCACCATAAAAATAAACTTACAAGAGATCATCCGGAAACTACTGAGAAAACCCGTGTATTATCCCTAGTTTAATCGAGATTGATGACAGACAATAACTATAAAACCGAGCGACGATATTTACAAAATGGCCAGTATGTCGAAGAGAATATTTCCGATAGTTCAGCAAAGAAGGTAATAAACTTAGAAGGGATATCAATCAGCCAAAAAATTAAAGTATTGCGCACCAGACAGGACATCTCCCTTTGGAAGACGTATCCCTACGCATTGATTGTGAATTTGTGCAGACTATTGTGAATTGAATCGATTTCTGTTAAGGCTGTGAATAAAGTTGTGATATAAAGATTGAAAATAAATCTTTTTTTGCTTGGTTAATTGAATTGATTAAAAAATGACACCAACGAGTCAGACCTAAACACTGACCTTCTGTAAAAACCCAATATTTTGTACCATTGCTAAATTTCCATTATCAAAATTTTATTACAGACTAAGGGAATCTGTTGAAAATTCATGGCAAACAAATAAAACTTATTGATGTGATCTGAAAAAATAGAGGTACAGAGAGATTTTCCTGAAATTAGAGATTTTTGAATTTTATACTACTTATAAACTGGTCAGTAAACATATATATATATATTATATTCTATTTTATACATTTATCAATGGCAAACGTGCTGATAATAGGAGATGAAACATATTTTCTTGGAATTTATTCATATTCCAACTGTGATTCATACACAACTGACTTGAAAATCGTAAACTTATATAGCTGATGCAAATAATCTTCAACCCAGCCAAATAGTGAAATGTGCCATTTATATCAGCTGCAAACAATATAATTGGAGGTTGTGGCCATATTGCATGTCAAATTAGGTGCGTTGTCACTCATTTACATCCGAGAAGGTCTGAGGAAAGTGGTAAAATCACTGAAACGGTGAGCAATAAAAGTTGTATGGTACACAATAATTCGTTTGAGTAAATGTAAATCTGAAGATGGTTATTATTAATAACTTGAAGATGACATGTATACTGAATAAACTTTGAATGAGCCATCACAGCGTGTAGAGTGACATTGTGGCAGAACTTAATGTTTCCAATCCAATTCAGATTACAGCAATCTCTACTTTTTGTTTTAAGGGATATCTTGTAAACTGTTGTAAAATAAAGCAAAGTAAATTCAGATTCCTTAGATTATTCTTATACATGACAAAATAATGTTTCATTTCACTAAAAGTTAAGCTAGCGGAGTTTCAATTTTGACTTCGAATAAATTACAAATTTAAAACAAATATAAATTCCTAATTGCTTACTGACAGGTGTGAGGGATTCAAGTGTTGGGGAATAAACTGTTTTCATTTTTCCTTTGATTTAAGATTTAAGTGAATTACCGCTTTCTGTTATTTTCATTTATACAGCAAAATATAAAAGAATTAAAAAGCTTTTGATTCTGACTTTCCTAACAAATACAAATTCTAATAGACATTTGCGATAAAAAAGTTTCAATGGCATATTATCCAAGGCACATAATCTTGATACTATCGCATCAAGTAGATGATATTCGTATGACATCAAACTTGACGTAGATCGGTAGATAAATAGATTCGACTACGAAAACTGTCCTAATAAACTATAAAATCATAATCAAAAGAGTAGCCAGTTGGTCGAAGAAAATACTGTGTAATGTGCGAGTGAGCAATATGAACGAAGTATCGAATTTAGTTGAATTAAAGAAACCAAACAAAATTATCGTGCCAGTTAAGTGACTACGCCTTGGACAACCTACCTCACGATTTACCAATAATTATCATTGCCAGAAAGGTGCAAATATTTTGACAACCTGTATTTGTCATAAATTGTGAATAAAGTCTTCATGTGTTGGTTTTGTTTATTTATTTCTAAAAGACACGAGAAGTCAGAGAATAACCGTTTTTAATAATAATAACTCAAAAATATGCAACACAATAACTAAAATAATTAAGAAATAAATTTTAACAGGGTTTCAAATCGTAAAATACAAAACCAAAAAGCAATACAACATAAAAACCTTTTGTCGAATTGTTAACTACATTTATTACACTATAATAACTTTCTAAATAGCTGAAATTTACAGGTTGGTTTATTTTTATTAATCTTATTGTTAACAAGTAAACATTGAATTTAAGCATATAACCTTAAACATGATATAGTTAAAAAAATTAACAGCAACAATTAATAAAATTTTATTATTCTATATTCGCCATGAACTTTTCACAACCTGAAGTTTTTTTTCTTTTAAAAATTCCGAAATTCTCGTATTTCGAATTCCGAATATACAATCTCTAGTATAAAGTAACTTTAAATCAAATAAATGATTATTTTAAAGTCTAGAGCCCAGAAATAAATAAATTAATTAATCTCATTAGTGATTCATAGAAAGCCCATAAATTACGGATGTCTTGAGAGGATGCACAGTCTAAATTCACCATAAAAATAAACTTACAGAGATCATCCGGAAACTACTGAGAAAACCGTGTATTATCCCTAGTTTAATCGAGATTGATGACAGACAATAACTATAAAACCGAGCGACGATATTTACAAAATGGCCAGTATGTCGAAGAGAATATTTCCGATAGTTCAGCAAAGAAGGTAATAAACTTAGAAGGGATATCAATCAGCCAAAAAATTAAAGTATTGCGCACCAGACAGGACATCTCCCTTTGGAAGACGTATCCTACGCATTGATTGTGAATTTGTGCAGACTATTGTGAATTGAATCGATTTCTGTTAAGGCTGTGAATAAAGTTGTGATATAAAGATTGAAAATAAATCTTTTTTTGCTTGGTTAATTGAATTGATTAAAAAATGACACCAACGAGTCAGACCTAAACACTGACCTTCTGTAAAAACCCAATATTTTGTACCATTGCTAAATTTCCATTATCAAAATTTTATTACAGACTAAGGGAATCTGTTGAAAATTCATGGCAAACAATAAAACTTATTGATGTGATCTGAAAAAATAGAGGTACAGAGAGATTTTCCTGAAATTAGAGATTTTTGAATTTTATACTACTTATAAACTGGTCAGTAAACATATATATATTATATTCTATTTTATACATTTATCAATGGCAAACGTGCTGATAATAGGAGATGAAACATATTTTCTTGGAATTTATTCATATTCCAACTGTGATTCATACACAACTGACTTGAAAATCGTAAACTTATATAGCTGATGCAAATAATCTTCAACCCAGCCAAATAGTGAAATGTGCCATTTATATCAGCTGCAAACAATATAATTGGAGGTTGTGGCCATATTGCATGTCAAATTAGGTGCGTTGTCACTCATTTACATCCGAGAAGGTCTGAGGAAAGTGGTAAAATCACTGAAACGGTGAGCAATAAAAGTTGTTATGGTACACAATAATTCGTTTGAGTAAATGTAAATCTGAAGATGGTTATTATTAATAACTTGAAGATGACATGTATACTGAATAAACTTTGAATGAGCCATCACAGCGTGTAGAGTGACATTGTGGCAGAACTTAATGTTTCCAATCCAATTCAGATTACAGCAATCTCTACTTTTTGTTTTAAGGGATATCTTGTAAACTGTTGTAAAATAAAGCAAAGTAAATTCAGATTCCTTAGATTATTCTTATACATGACAAAATAATGTTTCATTTCACTAAAAGTTAAGCTAGCGGAGTTTCAATTTTGACTTCGAATAAATTACAAATTTAAAACAAAATATAAATTCCTAATTGCTTACTGACAGGTGTGAGGGATTCAAGTGTTGGGGAATAAACTGTTTTCATTTTTCCTTTGATTTAAGATTTAAGTGAATTACCGCTTTCTGTTATTTTCATTTATACAGCAAAATATAAAAGAATTAAAAAGCTTTTGATTCTGACTTTCCTAACAAATACAAATTCTAATAGACATTTGCGATAAAAAGTTTCAATGGCATATTATCCAAGGCACATAATCTTGATACTATCGCATCAAGTAGATGATATTCGTATGACATCAAACTTGACGTAGATCGGTAGATAAATAGATTCGACTACGAAAACTGTCCTAATAAACTATAAAATCATAATCAAAAGAGTAGCCAGTTGGTCGAAGAAAATACTGTGTAATGTGCGAGTGAGCAATATGAACGAAGTATCGAATTTAGTTGAATTAAAGAAACCAAACAAAATTATCGTGCCAGTTAAGTGACTACGCCTTGGACAACCTACCTCACGATTTACCAATAATTATCATTGCCAGAAAGGTGCAAATATTTTGACAACCTGTATTTGTCATAAATTGTGAATAAAGTCTTCATGTGTTGGTTTTGTTTATTTATTTCTAAAAGACACGAGAAGTCAGAGAATAACCGTTTTTAATAATAATAACTCAAAAATATGCAACACAATAACTAAAATAATTAAGAAATAAATTTTAACAGGGTTTCAAATCGTAAAATACAAAACCAAAAAGCAATACAACATAAAAACCTTTTGTCGAATTGTTAACTACATTTATTACACTATAATAACTTTCTAAATAGCTGAAATTTACAGGTTGGTTTATTTTTATTAATCTTATTGTTAACAAGTAAACATTGAATTTAAGCATATAACCTTAAACATGATATAGTTAAAAAAAATTAACAGCAACAATTAATAAAATTTTATTATTCTATATTCGCCATGAACTTTTCACAACCTGAAGTTTTTTTTCTTTTAAAAATTCCGAAATTCTCGTATTTCGAATTCCGAATATACAATCTCTAGTATAAAGTAACTTTAAATCAAATAAATGATTATTTTAAAGTCTAGAGCCCAGAAATAAATAAATTAATTAATCTCATTAGTGATTCATAGAAAGCCCATAAATTACGGATGTCTTGAGAGGATGCACAGTCTAAATTCACCATAAAAATAAACTTACAGGAGATCATCCGGAAACTACTGAGAAAAGCCGTGTATTATCCCTAGTTTAATCGAGATTGATGACAGACAATAACTATAAAACGAGCGACGATATTTACAAAATGGCCAGTATGTCGAAGAGAATATTTCCGATAGTTCAGCAAAGAAGGTAATAAACTTAGAAGGGATATCAATCAGCCAAAAAATTAAAGTATTGCGCACCAGACAGGACATCTCCCTTTGGAAGACGTATCCCTACGCATTGATTGTGAATTTGTGCAGACTATTGTGAATTGAATCGATTTCTGTTAAGGCTGTGAATAAAGTTGTGATATAAAGATTGAAAATAAATCTTTTTTTGCTTGGTTAATTGAATTGATTAAAAAATGACACCAACGAGTCAGACCTAAACACTGACCTTCTGTAAAAACCCAATATTTTGTACCATTGCTAAATTTCCATTATCAAAATTTTATTACAGACTAAGGGAATCTGTTGAAAATTCATGGCAAATAATAAAACTTATTGATGTGATCTGAAAAAATAGAGGTACAGAGAGATTTTCCTGAAATTAGAGATTTTTGAATTTTATACTACTTATAAACTGGTCAGTAACATATATATATATTATATTCTATTTTATACATTTATCAATGGCAAACGTGCTGATAATAGGAGATGAAACATATTTTCTTGGAATTTATTCATATTCCAACTCTGATTCATACACAACTGACTTGAAAATCGTAAACTTATATAGCTGATGCAAATAATCTTCAACCCAGCCAAATAGTGAATGTGCCATTTATATCAGCTGCAAACAATATAATTGGAGGTTGTGGCCATATTGCATGTCAAATTAGGTGCGTTGTCACTCATTTACATCGAGAAGGTCTGAGGAAAGTGGTAAAATCACTGAAACGGTGAGCAATAAAAGTTGTATGGTACACAATAATTCGTTTGAGTAAATGTAAATCTGAAGATGGTTATTATTAATAACTTGAAGATGACATGTATACTGAATAAACTTTGAATGAGCCATCACAGCGTGTAGAGTGACATTGTGGCAGAACTTAATGTTTCCAATCCAATTCAGATTACAGCAATCTCTACTTTTTGTTTTAAGGGATATCTTGTAAACTGTTGTAAAATAAAGCAAAGTAAATTCAGATTCCTTAGATTATTCTTATACATGACAAAATAATGTTTCATTTCACTAAAAGTTAAGCTAGCGGAGTTTCAATTTTGACTTCGAATAAATTACAAATTTAAAACAAAATATAAATTCCTAATTGCTTACTGACAGGTGTGAGGGATTCAAGTGTTGGGGAATAAACTGTTTTCATTTTTCCTTTGATTTAAGATTTAAGTGAATTACCGCTTTCTGTTATTTTCATTTATACAGCAAAATATAAAAGAATTAAAAAGCTTTTGATTCTGACTTTCCTAACAAATACAAATTCTAATAGACATTTGCGATAAAAAAGTTTCAATGGCATATTATCCAAGGCACATAATCTTGATACTATCGCATCAAGTAGATGATATTCGTATGACATCAAACTTGACGTAGATCGGTAGATAAATAGATTCGACTACGAAAACTGTCCTAATAAACTATAAAATCATAATCAAAAGAGTAGCCAGTTGGTCGAAGAAAATACTGTGTAATCTGCGAGTGAGCAATATGAACGAAGTATCGAATTTAGTTGAATTAAAGAAACCAAACCAAATTATCGTGCCAGGTAAGTGACTACGCCTTGGACAACCTACCTCACGATTTACCAATAATTATCATTGCCAGAAAGGTGCAAATATTTTGACAACCTGTATTTGTCATAAATTGTGAATAAAGTCTTCATGTGTTGGTTTTGTTTATTTATTTCTAAAAGACACGAGAAGTCAGAGAATAACCGTTTTTAATAATAATAACTCAAAAATATGCAACACAATAACTAAAATAATTAAGAAATAAATTTTAACAGGGTTTCAAATCGTAAAATACAAAACCAAAAGCAATACAACATAAAAACCTTTTGTCGAATTGTTAACTACATTTATTACACTATAATAACTTTCTAAATAGCTGAAATTTACAGGTTGGTTTATTTTTATTAATCTTATTGTTAACAAGTAAACATTGAATTTAAGCATATAACCTTAAACATGATATAGTTAAAAAAATTAACAGCAACAATTAATAAAATTTTATTATTCTATATTCGCCATGAACTTTTCACAACCTGAAGTTTTTTTTCTTTTAAAAATTCCGAAATTCTCGTATTTCGAATTCCGAATATACAATCTCTAGTATAAAGTAACTTTAAATCAAATAAATGATTATTTTAAAGTCTAGAGCCCAGAAATAAATAAATTAATTAATCTCATTAGTGATTCATAGAAAGCCCATAAATTACGGATGTCTTGAGAGGATGCACAGTCTAAATTCACCATAAAAATAAACTTACAGGAGATCATCCGGAAACTACTGAGAAAAACCGTGTATTATCCCTAGTTTAATCGAGATTGATGACAGACAATAACTATAAAACCGAGCGACGATATTTACAAAATGGCCAGTATGTCGAAGAGAATATTTCCGATAGTTCAGCAAAGAAGGTAATAAACTTAGAAGGGATATCAATCAGCCAAAAAATTAAAGTATTGCGCACCAGACAGGACATCTCCCTTTGGAAGACGTATCCCTACGCATTGATTGTGAATTTGTGCAGACTATTGTGAATTGAATC
Source organism: Schmidtea mediterranea (assembly GCA_022537955.1). Classification (NCBI taxonomy): domain Eukaryota; kingdom Metazoa; phylum Platyhelminthes; order Tricladida; family Dugesiidae; genus Schmidtea; species Schmidtea mediterranea. The sequence goes on from CM039680.1 coordinate 215,359,711, forward strand.
GATTTCTGTTAAGGCTGTGAATAAAGTTGTGATATAAAGATTGAAAATAAATCTTTTTTTGCTTGGTTAATTGAATTGATTAAAAAATGACACCAACGAGTCAGACCTAAACACTGACCTTCTGTAAAAACCCAATATTTTGTACCATTGCTAAATTTCCATTATCAAAATTTTATTACAGACTAAGGGAATCTGTTGAAAATTCATGGCGAAATAATAAAACTTATTGATGTGATCTGAAAAAATAGAGGTACAGAGAGATTTTCCTGAAATTAGAGATTTTTGAATTTTATACTACTTATAAACTGGTCAGTAAACATATATATATTATATTCTATTTTATACATTTATCAATGGCAAACGTGCTGATAATAGGAGATGAAACATATTTTCTTGGAATTTATTCATATTCCAACTGTGATTCATACACAACTGACTTGAAAATCGTAAACTTATATAGCTGATGCAAATAATCTTCAACCCAGCCAAATAGTGAAATGTGCCATTTATATCAGCTGCAAACAATATAATTGGAGGTTGTGGCCATATTGCATGTCAAATTAGGTGCGTTGTCACTCATTTACATCCGAGAAGGTCTGAGGAAAGTGGTAAAATCACTGAAACGGTGAGCAATAAAAGTTGTATGGTACACAATAATTCGTTTGAGTAAATGTAAATCTGAAGATGGTTATTATTAATAACTTGAAGATGACATGTATACTGAATAAACTTTGAATGAGCCATCACAGCGTGTAGAGTGACATTGTGGCAGAACTTAATGTTTCCAATCCAATTCAGATTACAGCAATCTCTACTTTTTGTTTTAAGGGATATCTTGTAAACTGTTGTAAAATAAAGCAAAGTAAATTCAGATTCCTTAGATTATTCTTATACATGACAAAATAATGTTTCATTTCACTAAAAGTTAAGCTAGCGGAGTTTCAATTTTGACTTCGAATAAATTACAAATTTAAAACAAAATATAAATTCCTAATTGCTTACTGACAGGTGTGAGGGATTCAAGTGTTGGGGAATAAACTGTTTTCATTTTTCCTTTGATTTAAGATTTAAGTGAATTACCGCTTTCTGTTATTTTCATTTATACAGCAAAATATAAAAGAATTAAAAAGCTTTTGATTCTGACTTTCCTAACAAATACAAATTCTAATAGACATTTGCGATAAAAAAGTTTCAATGGCATATTATCCAAGGCACATAATCTTGATACTATCGCATCAAGTAGATGATATTCGTATGACATCAAACTTGACGTAGATCGGTAGATAAATAGATTCGACTACGAAAACTGTCCTAATAAACTATAAAATCATAATCAAAAGAGTAGCCAGTTGGTCGAAGAAAATACTGTGTAATCTGCGAGTGAGCAATATGAACGAAGTATCGAATTTAGTTGAATTAAAGAAACCAAACCAAATTATCGTGCCAGGTAAGTGACTACGCCTTGGACAACCTACCTCACGATTTACCAATAATTATCATTGCCAGAAAGGTGCAAATATTTTTGACAACCTGTATTTGTCATAAATTGTGAATAAAGTCTTCATGTGTTGGTTTTGTTTATTTATTTCTAAAAGACACGAGAAGTCAGAGAATAACCGTTTTTAATAATAATAACTCAAAAATATGCAACACAATAACTAAAATAATTAAGAAATAAATTTTAACAGGGTTTCAAATCGTAAAATACAAAACCAAAAAGCAATACAACATAAAAACCTTTTGTCGAATTGTTAACTACATTTATTACACTATAATAACTTTCTAAATAGCTGAAATTTACAGGTTGGTTTATTTTTATTAATCTTATTGTTAACAAGTAAACATTGAATTTAAGCATATAACCTTAAACATGATATAGTTAAAAAAAATTAACAGCAACAATTAATAAAATTTTATTATTCTATATTCGCCATGAACTTTTCACAACCTGAAGTTTTTTTTCTTTTAAAAATTCCGAAATTCTCGTATTTCGAATTCCGAATATACAATCTCTAGTATAAAGTAACTTTAAATCAAATAAATGATTATTTTAAAGTCTAGAGCCCAGAAATAAATAAATTAATTAATCTCATTAGTGATTCATAGAAAGCCATAAATTACGGATGTCTTGAGAGGATGCACAGTCTAAATTCACCATAAAAATAAACTTACAGGAGATCATCCGGAAACTACTGAGAAAAACCGTGTATTATCCCTAGTTTAATCGAGATTGATGACAGACAATAACTATAAAACCGAGCGACGATATTTACAAAATGGCCAGTATGTCGAAGAGAATATTTCCGATAGTTCAGCAAAGAAGGTAATAAACTTAGAAGGATATCAATCAGCCAAAAAATTAAAGTATTGCGCACCAGACAGGACATCTCCCTTTGGAAGACGTATCCCTACGCATTGATTGTGAATTTGTGCAGACTATTGTGAATTGAATCGATTTCTGTTAAGGCTGTGAATAAAGTTGTGATATAAAGATTGAAAATAAATCTTTTTTTGCTTGGTTAATTGAATTGATTAAAAAATGACACCAACGAGTCAGACCTAAACACTGACCTTCTGTAAAAACCCAATATTTTGTACCATTGCTAAATTTCCATTATCAAAATTTTATTACAGACTAAGGGAATCTGTTGAAAATTCATGGCGAAATAATAAAACTTATTGATGTGATCTGAAAAAATAGAGGTACAGAGAGATTTTCCTGAAATTAGAGATTTTTGAATTTTATACTACTTATAAACTGGTCAGTAAACATATATATATATTATATTCTATTTTATACATTTATCAATGGCAAACGTGCTGATAATAGGAGATGAAACATATTTTCTTGGAATTTATTCATATTCCAACTCTGATTCATACACAACTGACTTGAAAATCGTAAACTTATATAGCTGATGCAAATAATCTTCAACCCAGCCAAATAGTGAAATGTGCCATTTATATCAGCTGCAAACAATATAATTGGAGGTTGTGGCCATATTGCATGTCAAATTAGGTGCGTTGTCACTCATTTACATTCGAGAAGGTCTGAGGAAAGTGGTAAAATCACTGAAACGGTGAGCAATAAAAGTTGTATGGTACACAATAATTCGTTTGAGTAAATGTAAATCTGAAGATGGTTATTATTAATAACTTGAAGATGACATGTATACTGAATAAACTTTGAATGAGCCATCACAGCGTGTAGAGTGACATTGTGGCAGAACTTAATGTTTCCAATCCAATTCAGATTACAGCAATCTCTACTTTTTGTTTTAAGGGATATCTTGTAAACTGTTGTAAAATAAAGCAAAGTAAATTCAGATTCCTTAGATTATTCTTATACATGACAAAATAATGTTTCATTTCACTAAAAGTTAAGCTAGCGGAGTTTCAATTTTGACTTCGAATAAATTACAAATTTAAAACAAATATAAATTCCTAATTGCTTACTGACAGGTGTGAGGGATTCAAGTGTTGGGGAATAAACTGTTTTCATTTTTCCTTTGATTTAAGATTTAAGTGAATTACCGCTTTCTGTTATTTTCATTTATACAGCAAAATATAAAAGAATTAAAAAGCTTTTGATTCTGACTTTCCTAACAAATACAAATTCTAATAGACATTTGCGATAAAAAAGTTTCAATGGCATATTATCCAAGGCACATAATCTTGATACTATCGCATCAAGTAGATGATATTCGTATGACATCAAACTTGACGTAGATCGGTAGATAAATAGATTCGACTACGAAAACTGTTCTAATAAACTATAAAATCATAATCAAAAGAGTAGCCAGTTGGTCGAAGAAAATACTGTGTAATCTGCGAGTGAGCAATATGAACGAAGTATCGAATTTAGTTGAATTAAAGAAACCAAACCAAATTATCGTGCCAGGTAAGTGACTACGCCTTGGACAACCTACCTCACGATTTACCAATAATTATCATTGCCAGAAAGGTGCAAATATTTTGACAACCTGTATTTGTCATAAATTGTGAATAAAGTCTTCATGTGTTGGTTTTGTTTATTTATTTCTAAAAGACACGAGAAGTCAGAGAATAACCGTTTTTTAATAATAATAACTCAAAAATATGCAACACAATAACTAAAATAATTAAGAAATAAATTTTAACAGGGTTTCAAATCGTAAAATACAAAACCAAAAAGCAATACAACATAAAAACCTTTTGTCGAATTGTTAACTACATTTATTACACTATAATAACTTTCTAAATAGCTGAAATTTACAGGTTGGTTTATTTTTATTAATCTTATTGTTAACAAGTAAACATTGAATTTAAGCATATAACCTTAAACATGATATAGTTAAAAAAAATTAACAGCAACAATTAATAAAATTTTATTATTCTATATTCGCCATGAACTTTTCACAACCTGAAGTTTTTTTTCTTTTAAAAATTCCGAAATTCTCGTATTTCGAATTCCGAATATACAATCTCTAGTATAAAGTAACTTTAAATCAAATAAATGATTATTTTAAAGTCTAGAGCCCAGAAATAAATAAATTAATTAATCTCATTAGTGATTCATAGAAAGCCCATAAATTACGGATGTCTTGAGAGGATGCACAGTCTAAATTCACCATAAAAATAAACTTACAGAGATCATCCGGAAACTACTGAGAAAACCGTGTATTATCCCTAGTTTAATCGAGATTGATGACAGACAATAACTATAAAACCGAGCGACGATATTTACAAAATGGCCAGTATGTCGAAGAGAATATTTCCGATAGTTCAGCAAAGAAGGTAATAAACTTAGAAGGGATATCAATCAGCCAAAAAATTAAAGTATTGCGCACCAGACAGGACATCTCCCTTTGGAAGACGTATCCCTACGCATTGATTGTGAATTTGTGCAGACTATTGTGAATTGAATCGATTTCTGTTAAGGCTGTGAATAAAGTTGTGATATAAAGATTGAAAATAAATCTTTTTTTGCTTGGTTAATTGAATTGATTAAAAAATGACACCAACGAGTCAGACCTAAACACTAACCTTCTGTAAAAACCCAATATTTTGTACCATTGCTAAATTTCCATTATCAAAATTTTATTACAGACTAAGGGAATCTGTTGAAAATTCATGGCGAAATAATAAAACTTATTGATGTGATCTGAAAAAATAGAGGTACAGAGAGATTTTCCTGAAATTAGAGATTTTTGAATTTTATACTACTTATAAACTGGTCAGTAAACATATATATATATTATATTCTATTTTATACATTTATCAATGGCAAACGTGCTGATAATAGGAGATGAAACATATTTTCTTGGAATTTATTCATATTCCAACTCTGATTCATACACAACTGACTTGAAAATCGTAAACTTATATAGCTGATGCAAATAATCTTCAACCCAGCCAAATAGTGAAATGTGCCATTTATATCAGCTGCAAACAATATAATTGGAGGTTGTGGCCATATTGCATGTCAAATTAGGTGCGTTGTCACTCATTTACATTCGAGAAGGTCTCTGGAAAGTGGTAAAATCACTGAAACGGTGAGCAATAAAAGTTGTATGGTACACAATAATTCGTTTGAGTAAATGTAAATCTGAAGATGGTTATTATTAATAACTTGAAGATGACATGTATACTGAATAAACTTTGAATGAGCCATCACAGCGTGTAGAGTGACATTGTGGCAGAACTTAATGTTTCCAATCCAATTCAGATTACAGCAATCTCTACTTTTTGTTTTAAGGGATATCTTGTAAACTGTTGTAAAATAAAGCAAAGTAAATTCAGATTCCTTAGATTATTCTTATACATGACAAAATAATGTTTCATTTCACTAAAAGTTAAGCTAGCGGAGTTTCAATTTTGACTTCGAATAAATTACAAATTTAAAACAAAATATAAATTCCTAATTGCTTACTGACAGGTGTGAGGGATTCAAGTGTTGGGGAATAAACTGTTTTCATTTTTCCTTTGATTTAAGATTTAAGTGAATTACCGCTTTCTGTTATTTTCATTTATACAGCAAAATATAAAAGAATTAAAAAGCTTTTGATTCTGACTTTCCTAACAAATACAAATTCTAATAGACATTTGCGATAAAAAAGTTTCAATGGCATATTATCCAAGGCACATAATCTTGATACTATCGCATCAAGTAGATGATATTCGTATAACATCAAACTTGACGTAGATCGGTAGATAAATAGATTCGACTACGAAAACTGTCCTAATAAACTATAAATCATAATCAAAAGAGTAGCCAGTTGGTCGAAGAAAATACTGTGTAATCTGCGAGTGAGCAATATGAACGAAGTATCGAATTTAGTTGAATTAAAGAAACCAAACCAAATTATCGTGCCAGGTAAGTGACTACGCCTTGGACAACCTACCTCACGATTTACCAATAATTATCATTGCCAGAAAGGTGCAAATATTTTGACAACCTGTATTTGTCATAAATTGTGAATAAAGTCTTCATGTGTTGGTTTTGTTTATTTATTTCTAAAAGACACGAGAAGTCAGAGAATAACCGTTTTTAATAATAATAACTCAAAATATGCAACACAATAACTAAAATAATTAAGAAATAAATTTTAACAGGGTTTCAAATCGTAAAATACAAACCAAAAAGCAATACAACATAAAAACCTTTTGTCGAATTGTTAACTACATTTATTACACTATAATAACTTTCTAAATAGCTGAAATTTACAGGTTGGTTTATTTTTATTAATCTTATTGTTAACAAGTAAACATTGAATTTAAGCATATAACCTTAAACATGATATAGTTAAAAAAAATTAACAGCAACAATTAATAAAATTTTATTATTCTATATTCGCCATGAACTTTTCACAACTTGAAGTTTTTTTTCTTTTAAAAATTCCGAAATTCTCGTATTTCGAATTCCGAATATACAATCTCTAGTATAAAGTAACTTTAAATCAAATAAATGATTATTTTAAAGTCTAGAGCCCAGAAATAAATAAATTAATTAATCTCATTAGTGATTCATAGAAAGCCCATAAATTACGGATGTCTTGAGATGATGCACAGTCTAAATTCACCATAAAAATAAACTTACAAGAGATCATCCGGAAACTCCTGAGAAAACCCGTGTATTATTCTTAGTCTGGTCGAGATATATGAGAGACAATAAGGAACGATAAGAAGGACTATGGGAATAGACATAATTATAAATGATTAAACAGTATGGAATAACACTTGAAGGAGATAAGAGTAGAATGGGATCTAAAAATCGAAATAGACACATGCCTTCTATCGGTCGCTCGTGGGACACATGGATCGTTCGATCAAAAAAAGCATTAGTAATAGCGCTAACTTTTTGCGGAAGATCCATCCACTTGAACACAATTTCAACGTTGCTTAGCAAAGGTGCCGAGTGATAAGCGAAATTATTTCTATGGGTTTTCTGTGTAACAACCATATAACTTCAAAATATCAACACCCAGAAACCCACCAATATATATATATATATATATATATATATATATACCTATCTTTGCTGTGAGTTATAGGTGTGTGCAGTTTGATGGCTATGGTTGCAATTTAAAATTGCTTTGCATGACATTTTAAAATTTAAAAAAAATCCAATTTATTCTGCATGTAAGTTGAAATCTAAAACTATTTGATTTTTTAAATTAATTGAAAAAAAAACTAGTTAATAAATGACGTTAATTTATTAAAAACAATTATTTAATAAATGAAATATTTATTCAAAAAATAAAGTTTACTAATTAAAAAAATTACAATAAGTTCGTTATATAAGAAATTGTTTAAATAATGAAATATTTGAGTTTTAAATGAATGTAGATATCCATTGAATTAAAGTGAAATTTATTTCAATTTATTTATTTTGTTTATTTTCATTTAGTTGGGATGTTTAAGTTATTTCAAACGTATGGATTTGCTATAATACAAAGCTGTTTAGTTATACCTACAAAATATGACATAAACATTTAGTATTCCCACAAATGAATTTATCTGATCATCTTATGCACCTAGTTCTGATGAATCTGGTAATTTAATTTGATTGATAAAATTTTATACTATTTTAATAATTTTTATTATTAACGTAATTTCTATAGATAATTTGATTTTATGAATAATATTTCATTTGAAGATAAATTTTATTATTACTCAAAATTAACTATTTAATAAATTTCTTTTAAGTCAATCCACTGATTTATATTGACCTTAATTTACAGAAATTAAATTTCAATTCGAAGCGTAAACTACAACATTGCTTTTGAATGAAAACGAGCGTTCTCCCTTAGACGCATTTTTGTATTTATGTTGTTAATTATTTTTTGGCTTTTTAAATTATTTGTCAAAATATATAGGTTTGAAAATTAAGTTATTTGTTTATGCTAGAGAAACAGATCAATGTAAAAATGTAACTATTTTTAGAATCTGCTATTTACTTGTAAGTTTTCTTTATTATTTATTTACTCAGCTGCTTCATTGGTGTCGATATTTCTCAGCTTGTTATCACTATAGTTCCCTTTTAGCCCTATTTTATGATCTGCAGCTGACGGATAATAGTTTAATTAATTAATAATTTATTATTACCAATATCACAATCAAAACGGCTAACATCGTTACAAAATGAAGTGGCCGACTTCTGATGAGAATCAGGTTAAAATTTGGAATTGATATTAATTATACTGACAATTATACGGAGTATGATTATTTTCAAAATTTAAATTCATATAGCCATCAAAAGTTGCCATTTAAATTATAATTTAAAATTACTTAAAGCTTTAACATTCAATCATACAGCAAATTTTCCTATTTTGTTTTAAATTATCTTCAAAAAACGAGGTTAAATTGTGATGTAATTTCCAAAGTTAAACTGAATATGACACAATAAAAATTTCTTTAGAAGTTGTTATTAGCTAATCTGATTTACCAACATATTGAAAAAATAATTTTAAAACAAATTATGAACGATAGAAATATTCTTGGTTTTAATGGTAATCTAGTCACTTCTCGAACATATTTCCGGATATGTATCAATCGCGTTTTTAAGGTTCAAATTTGATAAATGGTCAATTTTTCAATCAGTCAAAGAGCTGAAAAATTCATTCCGAAATTTAATAGTCTCCACTTCTAATAATGTAAATTTATATTTTTCTTTTGCATCTATTCGTCTTCAATTTATGCATTTTAAATTATTTGAATATGCATTGAAGTATTTTTCATTTGAAGATGAATCTGGATCCGAACAGTCACCATAGTCCTCTTTGCTTAATAATTCAGCAGGTGTGGCTTCAGTATTTTCAACTGTTTGTAAATCTATCTTATTTTGAAATAACAAGTCCTCCCTTTTCTTCATTGATGTTACAATTGCATAGTGGTAATACTGGTAATATTCACCGTCAAGCACATTTTGTATCCATCCGGCCCGGAATAAAATGGCTCGCTGTAAATATATTTATCTCTCTCCAGTTGCGATAATTTATCGATTTGCCAATCCAAAATTTTTCTTCATTGATGTTACAATTGCATAGACATGCGAATTTTTAGTTTTATCTAGTAATCTTTTAGTCACAATAAAAGGATACAATAATAATTCTTCCTTTTCTTCTACTTGTTCTTTGAAGCTATAAATTGTGATTACTATGAAATAAATTATGTATCCGTGGAAATATCTTCATTTTATTTTCTTCTCTTGCAATTTGATTAATTTTCTATTTCCTTTTTCAAGTTAATTTTCTTCGTAATTCTCACCAAATTCAATCCCTTATAATAATAATTGTGACTCCTTTAAAATAAACTGTGTAAGCCGGGTATACTCAAATTACAAATCATATTATTCGATATTTTCATATTTATCTATTATCTTTGAAGCAATAAATTGTGATTACTATAGAATGAATTATGTTTCTCTGGAAATAGGTCCATTATACTACATTATATCTACAAAATATACCAATTGTAGGACACAAAATTTGAACGAAACATATTCCAAATACAATAGGCAAATGATTGGAACAATTGATGATTGTGTTCTTTTGTTTGTCGGTTGATAACTGAGCATTTGATATGATGATTTTGTATTAATTCAGAATAAATTCCACTGTTTTCGAATTTAAATTGAAATAGTCCAGATTTGAAGAAATAAACTCGAAAAATCATTAATTTAACTGATTGAATTTTGGTGGAGTGTTTCATATAAAGATGATTGAATAATTTTGTTACTTGATTGCAAAGTTTCGAATAGGATAAAAAAATTTGAACACTATTATTTCCTCTCTTGATATTTGGAAAGAAAGAAAATTTCCTAATTCCCTTTTCAAGTTATTTTTCTTGGGTATTCTAGAATTTCAGTTAGAAAACAAAACTTAGTTGCTTGATAGAAACAATGGTGCTGCGATTGTTTATCTATAAAGAAACTTGATCATCAATATCTGAAGCTAAGTAGATCGGTGTACAATACTCCTAAGTCTGTGAGATGCATAGAAATATGTTAATTATAATTTTCTTTTGCAATTTGATGAATTTCCTAGTTATTTTTTCAAGTTTCTTTACGTTATTATCATATTTCTAGTGTAAAACCAAATTCAATCGCCTCTCGGAGTTTACTAAAAGTATCAACAGGTCTTATTTTCGGATAATTAGGTAAAATAAATAAGAATTGAAAAATTGAATTTATTCATTAGAATTGCTTGAATTATCAGAAATTTCTTCTGATTCTTCACTTATAATAAAATCATCACTGTTTAATATGATAGAATTTAGTTTTCTATTATTTTCTTTCAATTTCAATGGCTTTATTTTTCTCAAAAAACACTAGTTTAAGCTGAAACTATTATTGATTCCTTAACAATGACATCAATTGAATAAGAAATATAGCCAAAAATAGTTTCCCAGTCAGGCTTTTTATGATATTCTTATTTAGTAAATTATTTGTTGCCATTTATTATTCATCCTATTCCGTCCTTAAAGATGGTTTGAAAATGCTAAAATTGATAAAATCCTCTTCTACTCAATCTACTTATATTACTGATTTTAGTGATTGTGAAGTGAATTTCGGTTATTCTTTTAATGACCCAAATTCTTCCTAATTCAGTTATTGTGGATATTTTTCATTCAATTTTGGTATGGTCTTGCACTGTATAATTTAATTTCTATCTTTCTCAAATGCATAAAAATTCAAAACTATATTATTATTTCAAAAAGCTTATTTATTAACAGAACAGGAAAAATAATTTCTTTAATGTTTAAATCAGTTGTGTTGGATGAATTTTTCAATCAGTTCTAGTTAATCACTTTAATACTTCTACCTATTTATGTTTCAATTTACCCAATTGTTTTCTTCCATTGTTTCTTGGTCCGCTTCGTCCAAGAATACATTGATCCAAATTTTATCGCTTCGTCTGGTTCATCCCAAGTATCACTTATTACCGTAGTTGTGTTAAGATCAAAAATTAGGGGTTACCATCTTAACACTATTGATTTTTCTGACTCCAAATTTCAAAAATATTAATATCAATTAACAATGAACTATCAAATACAAATATAGAAAGGTCGGTTGTGGTCCTATTCGAATCAAATAACACAAGACAATTAATTACCTACATGTTTTATTTGGTGTACGATATTTTACAAAACGTTTCTGTGTACAATTTTAAATAGAATCGAAAGATAACTGGATCAAAGGATCCCTGCACAAATGGCCCGCAAGAAGTTGATGGTCCCGAATACCGCGAAAGCTGTCTTCTGCTTTGGGAATCCACTTTAAAAACTTAATTTATTTAATAAACAAAATTTATAAAATGATTTGACTGGTCCTTCGTATAGCTTGGATCCACTTCGTCAATATTTCTGGTTTGGTTTCAATAATCTGGATAATTCGTATCCAACAAACTCTTCGGAATATTAAAACTGTTTCTCACAAAATTTCTGAATAAATTGTATCCAACAAACTCCAAAATATTAAAACTGTTTCTCTCTAAATGCCTGGATGATTCGTATCGAACTGCTTCTCAATTTCTGTTTTTCTCTGCCCTTCTCCCTGATTTAATAATTTGGATCTTATATATATGTTTTTTTTCTTATGATTGACACTCTGGTGGCAGATGCTCTTCTTTGAATATAATCCTTTTGATTCTGTTAAATAATAATAATGTGGTTTTTTCCTTGGGATTAATTTTCTACAATTGCTAAAAAATTTCTTCTTGAGAATAATCTTTTTCAGTTTCAATTTTACTTTCTATATCGGCTGTTACAACCACTACTGTTTTCTTTTTTAATATTTAACTGGTGCTAATAGTTTTAGTTATTTGTGGATCTGCCCTCAACACTAAAATGTCTTTTCTTTTATATACAAAATTAATTTTAATTTTAATATTATTAATACTATTTATAGATTGACGTCATCAAAAACTCTAATTTAGTAATTTATTGATGACGTGTTTTTTAAATTTATTTCTAAAATCTGTTTTTAGTAATTAATTTTGTGACGTCACTAAACGTCATTTTATTATTCTTTACGTCACTGTATAGTGACGTCAATCTGACAATTAACACTGATGATTTTAAGGCTAAGAGCCTATCCCTGACAGGTGTTTCACTTATACTTATAAAGGTAGGCTTCAAAGGATCTTTTCCGTTTAGTTCGCGTCACCAAATGTGTTAAAAATTATGACCATTGACAATAGTTCGATAAAACCTAATATTTCAATTGTAGCTAGAAGCTTAAATAAATTTAATTTTTAATTATGAAATTGTCGTAAGTGATTTTTAAGTTGATTATAAAAATCTGAATAGGGAATGGGCTATAAGTTATACATAAGTGGGATATTTATATTTATCCTCTCGCAATTTAGCAAATTTCCTAATTCCATTTTAAGTTATTTTTCATGGAATTACTGTTGGAAAACAAAAGATAATCGTATAATATAAACAATAACAATACCACGATTCAAAACAGTTTTAAATGCCATCAAATTCACTTGACTAATGAGATTAAATAATCCTAAATGAAACATCAAATTCTGCCTTTAGAAACTGATAATTATTTATTTTATTAATTTTCTCAAATTTACCCCAGCAGAGATCTCTTCAGAGTTTATTTTCAATTTATTAATTAAATTAATTGATTCTTCTTGGTTTACACCTGATTTTCTCTAATTTATGAACTGGAAAGTTCAATAACTTTCTTGTACACATTTCAGTCTGTTTCTTTTTTCTGTAATTTGTGAACGGGAGTCAATGATACAAGTGTCAAGTTCACTTAACTAATGAGATTAAATAATCCTAAATGAAACATCAAATTCTGCCTTTAGAAACTGATAATTATTTTATTAATTTTCTCAAATTTACCCCAGCAGAGATCTCTTCAGAGTTTATTTTCAATTTATTAATTAAATTAATTGATTCTTCTTGGTTTACACCTGATTTTCTCTAATTTATGAACTGGAAAGTTCAATAACTTTCTTGTACACATTTCTGTCTGTTTCTTTTTTCTGTAATTTGTGAACAGGAGTCAATGATACAAGTGCCAAGTTCTACTTTGAAATCAGGTTCAACAACTTGGTTCTGATTCTTAATTTGTTAGTGCAATTTTCGAATTTTTAAATCTATATAACTAATGGTTCTTCTTACGATTTCTAAATTGTGGTAGGGAAAAAATTAAATTTTTGTGTATTTCAATGTTACCCCTTAGCTTTTAAACATTTCGTAACATTTTGGTGTTAGGAATACCCACTTCATCTTTGCTTTCGTATTTGAATTTTCCTATAACATCGAGTTTTTTGAATAAAATGGATGATCATTTGGATAATTTGATGTATCTAAAAGATTGTCCCTGACCATTTCAACCAAAAGAATATTTAATTTACAATTTTTTATTTAAAGAACGAATGAATCAGTATCTCCAGCAACGATATTATTTTGAGTCCAGATCAGTGGAAGATTCTCCTATGTCTATGAAGTCATAGAAAATGGATTCTAAACTATACTTTCCTCTCTTGCAATTTGGCAAATTTCTTAATTCATTATCATGTTATTTTCCATAGGACCTCTAGAATTTCTGCTAGGAAACAAACGATAATCGCATGATAGAAACAATAATGGTACTGCGATTGTTTATCTTCTATAAAGCCACTTAATAAATATACTATGCAGATATGCAGATCAGTGAAAAATAATTTTATGTTTGAGATCTATTGAGATCTCGAATTTTAGAAATAGTCCATCCACTACCTAACTGAGTAAATCTTTCTATTTTTTCATTTAATTTTCTAACTGCTTCAACAAGAAAATTATCTGAGAAAACCTTGGCGTTGTTAGATATAGATTCATCTTTAATTATATCTTCCTCAAATTGAATATTTACAGCAAATTGAATTTTAACGTTCCCCATTTTATTAATTTCAATTCTTAGCCGGGTTATAATTCTATCTGTTAATGTTATTTGATTAACATTAAATTCGTCAATATTAAATTTTAGTACCCTACGAGATCCTCTTAAATCTAATTCTACAATTGGGTCATTACTAATGTCGACAGAACCACCTATTTGGATGTTTTCCTCATCACTTTTTACAATTATTTCATTTTTAGATATTTTAGGTACCACTAAATTCAAACCAATATCAGCTTTTCTTTTCTTAATTTTGTATCTTAATTTTTTAACTATGATTTCTAAATTGCGGTAGAGAAAAAATTAAATTTCTGTGTATTTAAACGTTACCCCTAAGCTTTTTAACATTTCGATTTTCCTAACAAACTGTAACATTTTGGCGTTAGGAATACTCACTTCATCTTTGCTTTCGTTTTTGAATTTTCCAATAACATCGAGTGTTTTGAATATAATCGATGATCATTTGGATAATTTGATGTATCTAAAAGATTGTCCCTGACCATTTCAACCAAAGGAATATTTAATTTACAATTTTTTATTTAAAGAAAGAATGAATCAGCCACTTAATAAATATACTATGCTGATATGCAAATCAGTGTAAAATAATTTTATGTTTGAGATCTATTGAAATAAATTCATTATATCTCCAGCAACGATATTATTTTGAGTCCAGATCAGTGGAAGATTCTTCTATGTCTATGAAGTCATAGAAAATGGATTCTAAACTATACTTTCCTCTCTTGCAATTTGGCAAATTTCTTAATTCATTATCATGTTATTTTCCATAGGACCTCTAGAATTTCTGCTAGGAAACAAACTATAATCGCATGATAGAAGCAATAATGGTACCGCGATTGTTTATCTTCTATAAAGCCACTTAATAAATATACTATGCAGATATGCAGATCAGTGAAAAATAATTTTATGTTTGAGATCTATTGATCTCGAATTCTAGAAATAGTCCATCCACTACCTAACTGAGTAAATCTTTCTATTTTTTCATTTAATTTTCTAACTCCTTCAACAAGAAAATTATCTGAGAAAACCTTGGCGTTATTAGATATAAATTCATCTTTAGTTATATCATCTTCCTCAAATTGAATATTTACAGCAAATTGAATTTTAACGTTCCCCATTTTATTAATTTCAATTCTTAGCCGGGTTATAATTCTATCTGTTAATGTTATTTGATTAACATTAAATTCGTCAATATTAAATTTTAGTACCCTACGAGATCCTCTTAAATCTAATTCTACAATTGGGTTATTACTAATGTCGACAGAACCACCTATTTGGATGTTTTCCTCATCACTTTTTACAATTATTTCATTTTTAGATATTTTAGGCGCCACTAAATTCAAACCAATATCAGCTTTTCTTTTCTTAATTTTTTATCTTAAGATTTCAATGCCATTGAACCGATGACGATAATTTATATTTTAATCTTACAAAGTTAGTATTTATATTCTGCCAATACATTTGACCAGGAAAGTTATTAGAATTCTAAATAAACTTAATAATTTTCAAATAAAATTTAAAATTTTCCATATGATTTGTATTTGATATATTTTTGGAATTATTCGTATTAGATGAATTATTATTACTGTTCTAAATAAAATAATAGTAAAGTTAAAATTAAAAATTTTACTATATTGATTATTGTTCAAATCTGTTGGCATTGCAGTTGATTTAACCAAATCCATTGGCGGATGTGAACTATAGTCACTGGTCTATGAGGTTCTTCCTTTAAAAAAAAAACTAAATTTTGCTTCATTTATTTGTTCACTTACGCCCACTCTAAATCTCTTCTCGTCATGAACCCAATTAAACATTTCGAGACGTAGGAGGCTGTAATGGGAAATACATTTATAGTAGAACCCCTCATAAGATCATCCATTTCTTTCAAGCCATTAACTCCTGAGTAAACATTAAGAGAAATCCTTTAGACTAAAAGTTAAATAATAATCACCAATAAATAGGAAAACTACCTTTCAAAATAGTAAATTATTGACAGTGGAAGATTGGAAGATACTGAGATAATAATGAATTTCGGAAATGAATTCCATAATAAATCTCAGCCGATTGAACTTATACCGGATATTGATTAACGAATGAACGAATACATGCGTAAATTCTGGTGAGGTCTGATAAATTCCCGAAATCCAATGTGTGTCGGCGAAGGCAATCGCATACATGGAATACGATCTGACATTTATTGTTGGGCTCAGAGCCACAATTTAAATAAAAAATTAAAGACAAAGAGTGGAAGTAATGGAACGAATCACTGTACATAAACATGTACCGCACGAAGATACCAAAAATCAATGAAAAACATTAATTAAAACAAAATAAAAATATAAAATTAAATAAAAACAAATAATTAATTAAATTACTAGAAAGCCTACAGTTGCAGAAAGAAACATATAAAGAAATAAAATAAACTGCCAAAACCTTGCAAAATAAGGTTCAGAAAAAACATAGGCAGAAGTGGCGACCAGAAAACAAATAAAAAGGGCCAAAAATAATATTACAAGAAAATAGTAATAAAAGTAAAATCCAAACATAAAATAAATTGTATACCAAAAAATAAAGAAAAATATACAAAAAAATAATAGAAATAATTTTAAAGTAATAAAATAATTAAAAAGCCCTAAAAATGGCGAAAAATCGCCTATTGGTCGCACACACGCATGAAAATAGTATAAATACAGTGATGAATTTCATTATTTTTAATCTTATGCTTTTAAAACCAAAATATTGAAACTTTTGCAGCTGAATAATAATTCTGAGAGTAAGGAATTATTTTTGTTTTTATGAAATTTTTGTATTATGTCAATGTAAAATCACTTTAATTAAATTCTATGTTATGTAATGTCTCCTTTCATTGCTTTAAATATATATATATATCTATAGTCCGAACCCCTTAAATTATATATATATAGTATTGTAATAGACGGTTCATGGGACGGATCTCGTGCCGGCTAGTGGGTGAAAACCCTTAGTTGAGCTCGTGGGTCATGCCTCGTGAACCCCTCGGCAGTCCGCAGTCGGGTCTGGCGTTATGCACAGGACCGCTACGCAGGGCGCCGTTGTATACTCGAGGCGGCTGCTGAAAAGTGGCCGGAGTGAGTCTAATTAAAATCAAGGGAAGAGCGACAATGCAACTAGGGGGAGATTAAGAATGATCACAGGTTGATCAAAGGAAATTTTTTTTTGTGTTTCGGACTAATTAACGAATAGAAAACGGGTAGAAGGGATAGGCTTTAGACGACGACAGTAAAAATTTGCATTAAAACTAAACTAACATAGAAAAGAAAACGGAAGTCTCATAATTTATTTAAATGAATAACAAAATGAAAAAATAAATGTAAAACTCTCACCCATTAGTAAAATATTCTGCAGCATGGGAGTGCAGCAACCAAAATTCCGCATTAGCCTGACGTGTTCCAAGAGAGAAAAATTCCGCAACTCCACTTCGACATAGCATGTTCTAAATAACTGATCAGTATTGAGAGAAAGCACGGGTCAGAGATTGTTCAAAAGGTTCACCAACGGTGTCTAAGTAAGGAGCTACACGTAGATCCGAGTAGTCAGGAAGCGAGGATAACGATCTTCTAATAAAGTGTCCATAAGGAAAATCCCGGTCGATTTAACGATCCAATAACTGAAAGGAGCGCCACGGTTGACTAAGTAAGATAGTATAAGAATTAGATATCAATCAATAATATCATACTCACTCACGCGCGAAGTCCTTAACAATCAAATTCCAACACACCGGTACGAGACACAAATCAATAATTCTAATTTTAATAGTGGCACAAAATTCTGCAATTTACAATCACTGTAATTTCTCGAACCTTCCCTTCATCAGAATTTACCTGTAAGTACCTTTAGTTTATTGACAACTTATAAATTAAAATATTCACCATGTACTATTTCTAGTTATCTTTAAATACATTTAGTCTAATATAAAATTATAAATTAAAATATTTATTTCATAATGTTTCTATTTACCTTTAAGCACATCTATTCACTGCAAAATTATTAATCAAAATATTTAAAATACATTTGGTATTGCAAAATTATTAATCAAAATATTTACTATACGATATTTCGAATATTTAATTTCTCCTTTGTTAAGTAATTAAAGTTTAGAATTTAATCGGGTTATTAAAATTCTTAAGACCCTTAGAGTCCGTTAAGCTCAATGTTAATCTTAAATTTAATAATGTGGGTATGGATTTCAGCCGGTTGAATTAGTTCCTAATTAATCTGATAAATCCGATTAAGGTAGAGCACTAAAAAGGGAGGATGCCACTTTAATTTTAATTCATTTTTATACCTTCCATTAATACAGAAACCCCTTAGTGCAGTTATCGCTTAATTAGACCTAAATTATATCTAGAAAGGACGTTAATTGTACAAATAGTATTGAAATAAAGATAGTGATGGACAAGGATTCCTACTAGTAAATATCGTTCCGACAAACTTAATAAGGTCAACCCTCAAATGACCATTTCGGCCAACAACCGATTAGATAAAATTTAGTTAAATTTAATGTTCAGTTTATTATTTAATAAATTTCGTTTAACATTATCATGGATAAGTTATGCTTGATAAAATTTTATTCAACACTTGCTGAATCTTCCTTAGTATTGTAAAATTTCTTTTCTATAAGTCACCGATTAGCGAATTTCAATCAGCAATTGCATTATCATTTAACGTTTAATAACGGGATTTAAGTCCATTGGGAAGTGAAATGTAGCCAAATTAAGGGAGAGGTATACCAAACATAGTTGACAGGCCGGAAAGATAATAAAAGTAGGAGTTAACTTACTAAATAAATGTTCAAATCCCTCCCAGAACTACTCTATCTACGTACCCCACCTCTCAGTAACCTCCAATTTTTAATTTCCTTTTTCTTCTCTCCTTTAGAATGAGCAACAACAGCAATTTAGAATTGAATAACCTGCCAAGGATCCCAGACTTCCCCCATCTATCGTGGCCGTCAGACACAAGTATGAAGAATTGAAACGAACACACGACGAGCTCCGAGTTAAATATGAGCGGGTGAAAGGCACCTGGGCCCCGCCAGAAACCGTGAGGGAGTTAAAACAGAAGATCTTCAGACTCACCCAGGCCCGCGACGAGTTAATCGCTGAGTCCCGCAGCCAACGGCTGCTAATCCGGGAACAATCGATCGTACTCCGTCGAGCATTTACGGACGTAGAGCTTCGGACTCACGCCCCTGCAAGTGTCCGGGCCAGTCAGCTAAATATCATTCCGGCCCATCATCTCCCTATTGCCGAAATTCCCCCAGCTCCACCAGCTTTCATTCCTCCGCCAGCGGAAGTCGTGGCGAACCCTGTCACCAATACGTCTCGCCATCGACCAAATCGAAATAGGCGACGCCGAGAAGAGGAGCTCTTCCGAGAAGCAGAGCCCGCCGAAGGCTCATATCGGATCGATGACTTACCGCCCCCTTATCAGGAATTCGAGATTCCGGGTCTCGATCCAGATATTTGTTACGCTCCTCAGGTCATCTTCTATTCACCTCCCCGATCCATCCACATAAATCTAGTGGATGAAGATCCTGAACCGTCCCGTGCCGTACAAGCTCTCGATCGGCTGAGGCTAGACATCGACGATATCGCCATCCTCACGGGCGAAGTGTCTAATGTTGTCTCCCAATGTGAATTCGCCAGACCCTCCACTCGAACTGAGGGCAACCACCAGGCGAATCCCCCGCCGTATCGGCCGGCAAAAAGGAGACGTCTGCCTACTGACATCGACGCCGAAGAGGATTGAAACGAAAAGTGGCTTTTTCTTCGTCTAGTTTGGAAATGATCATATGGACAGCTTATAATTTTTTTTTTGTTGTTTTATTTTTGTTGTAAAATACGATGTTAAAGTACACTACTGTCAATATAACTTAGTTATAATATTCGTGTTTTGTTTTTCTTTTCTACCGAAACTAAATAAATTAATTCCATTTTATGAGAGGTGAGGTATAGATAACAATGGGTGTCGTGAAAGGTTTGCAAACGGATGTTGGGCCTAATCACTCTCCACTATTTTTTCTACCTAGTCACGGAAAAGGTAGTGATTAAGATGGGTTAATGGGTAGGAGCGTAAGTCCTTCCAGCGGCAGCTAATAATCCGGGAAAGACGAAGGTTAATAATATTAAATTTAAAGATAAATTACGAATGTAGTCTGAATCATTTCAAACAAATAAAATAATTCTGATCTCAATGAAAAAGTTTAAGTTAGTTTAAATATCCATTATTTTAAATTAATTGCAGAAGTCTGGTAGAATGCCGTGCACATGGTAATACCATATTTTAGCTGAGTGCAGGATATTGCTCATTGCACATTCTTTTAGCAGACCTTCTGTTTGAAGTGGTTCAATGCCAAGTTTACAAATCAGATCATAAGTTGATGGAGGAATGGACCCTAATGCACCAATAATACAAGTGTAAAGCTCTACCTGATAATCAGGTTTGGCTACCTGTAATTCACTCTGAAGCAAGCTATATTTCTCAATATTTGCCTTATCAGTCAACTCAAAATGTGAAACAGAATCCATTGGACACTTAATATCAATCATGAATATTCTTTTTCTTTCAGTATCAGTTATTATAAGATCGACGCGTTGTTTAGAATTCAGGACAAGAGAACAAGAATGGTCAACCACGACAATAAAATTAGGATTTTTTAGATTATTCGTTATTATCTTTATACAGTCATTGTGTCTCTCTAATGTCAGTATTTGGTGAATCTTACATGACTGTAAGGCATGAGACATAGTTTCATCCTCTTTCTCACAACGTCTACAAAGTCTAGAATCCCCTTTTCTATTAGGCTTTGCATTGATGTTAAGTGTATTAGTTCGCGCTCGATGTATAAAGTTCCATGCAAATTCGCCAAGTTTACTTTTAAAAATTGCTTTATTTATTTGAGGAGATAATTTTATAGCCGCTGCAATCATGTCGCTTTTATTACTCAGTTGCCACTTTTGCATATATGAGTCGTACAATGCAGAGTGAAATATGTTAGAAATTGCTTTTCGAAACTTAGTCGTAAGTATGAAAGTTCCATGACTCTTTGTTGTCAGATATAAAAAAACTTGCTCTTTAACAATATGAAAAGATACGGAAATTGAGTGTTCTCTTTTAAAGTAAATTATTGAAGTACGTACACGTTGAAATCTCGTTTTCCTTCCACCATGATTCAATTTAGTTTCAGCACCATTAATCCAATCAAAACTTTTTTGTAATGTAGGCTCTTTGATTCCAAGACGAGGACCCGTTACAAACTTTAGAGAGTCAATATTAACTTTTCTCGAGTAATCGCAATTGGAAGTAGAGTCGGAAAAAGTGCACAATTGTTTGAGTATGATATTCATCAAGCAAATCGACACACGAAGCTCCACCATTTTCAGTTGAGTTGTATAAATAAACTGTCTCAGAATTGTGCGGCAAGTTCAAAATTCTTCTCAGGTGGCCACGCAATTTACTTGAGTTATTGCCACAGGGATTAGTATTTCCTTGAGAAGCTGATAAAGCCATAGTTTTAATTTCACGTGTTCGGAATGCAAATGTTAGTCGAGAATGAATAAAAATCTTGTAGGCCTTGAGTTTTTGCCAACCAAATAAACCGGAATCTGCAATTTTTTTTGTGTCACTAACAACTTTATCAAGAATTGCATAGGGACTTTGATCATTGTCCTCACCTACTGGAACACCAAGATATTGATAAAATTCTTTTGACAACAATTTTTTGATCTCCTTTTCATTTATCAAGATCTCACCATTGATGTTAACTCTGGGAAGCTGCATGTAGCCACACTTCTCCGGTCGGTATTCAAATCCTATTTCTGTAGCAGCTTCAACAGCAACATCAACAATTTTTTGAAGGTTCTCGACATTTTTTGCAACAAGTGCAATGTCATCTGCATAAGTTAGAACTTGAACGGGCAAATCACCAATCATAAATGGTTCAATACATGATCTACTTATTGCTTCAAGAACAGGATTAATGGCAATCGAGAAAAGAATCATTGAAAGAGGACATCCTTGTTTAACTCCTTTTTTGATTGAAAGATTAGGTGTTACAAGTGGGCCACAGCTGTAGAAAGATTGAGTGTCGGTGTAAAGTAATTTGACAATAGTAATAAATTCTTCGCTAACGCCAATAGTTTTCAGAACACTCCACAAGTAGTCATGAGGAACACTTCCAAATGCGTCCTTAATATCTAACCAAGCAATAGCTAATGGGGAATTCTTGCTATATTTCGAATGCTCAAGTGCAGAAGAAAGTATTGAATTGTGCTCGACACAACCTTCATGGACAGAGCCGCCCTTTTGCCCAATATGCAAAATATCGTTACAAATTACCCATGATGTTAGGCGTGTAGTTAAAATAGACGCAAAGACTTTATAAATAACAGACAGCAGAGCTATTGGTCGCCAAGATGAAACTTTATCAAAATTATCTGTCTTATCAGGTTTCGGAATTAGTATAGTCTTGAAAGTTTTCCAGCTAGTCGGAATGATTTTACTACTGATGATTTTATTAAACAGGAAACTTAACAAAATACCTTCAGGGTCAAGAAGAGCAAGATCTTTGTATTGAATACCATCAATACCCGGTGAAGTGTTATCAGCTCTCTTTAATTCGTAAATAACTTCAAACGGTAAAATATCTACAAGATTGAGAACATTTTTCGTGCTTCGACAATCTTTAAGAATTTTATTCCATGAATTCGATACTGGGTCCTCGTGGCTAAATTGGTTCAGAATATCCTGAATTTCAGACCTGACAGTGACTGGTAAGTCATTAATAATTTTATAAAAAGTTAATTTCATATTAATTAAAAATTCTGATCTATTTTTATATTTATTATATTTGAGTTTTGTTTACTTCCTAGGTATGGTTCGTGGGATTTAATTTCAGTGAAATTATTTAAGTGAGGAGTAGTGTTAGTAATGACGCTCACCTGCTCGAATGGCGTTCGGCTATTGCGTACAGTACCAACATGATTTCGGTCATGGGTACGCAATGGTTATTAAAATCATGCGACGTATCGGGTACAGATCGCTTGCAGTTAAAAGTGAAGGTCATATCAACGAGATGAGTAACACCGTAGCTTAGAAACTCCTATACGTCCAACATTATGAAAGGTCAATCGTTAAAATAAAACATTAATCTTGTATGCTACTCTCTAAAAATGAAGACACAAAGGCAACATTAGTGGATAAAATCCATTCCCAATCCCACCAATGCATACATCAAATGACATAATCCGATGCACACACTCCCGGTAAAAGTATGTAGGCACATAATCTCTATAACTCGGCGAATATTCCACGGAGAAGCTTCAGAAATGCCGAGAGATGGTAATTTACAATTTATTAAATTGAAAAGTCTTAATTATTACACCCGAGGATTGACTATTAGGACTCAGACACGATGACAATGTACGGACTTTGAAGACAATAATGCCTAAACGTTGAGATACCCACCATGTTGATTAAATAAATTATGACAAGTTAATTGCCTTTCTAATCTGTTGGAGAAAAATCCACACTGTTTATGACACCAACATTTGCGAGTAATAAACCGTAATGATTCCCCAATGACTCCTACACCCAAACTTACCACTCTAGAGAAGAACGGACTTCAATTCCATAGACCACCAGTACTTATGACGTGTACTGGAACCGAAATAGCAAAATACCGGTTATATAATTTTGAATTGGTTATGGATTAATCTGTTTGTAGTTTGGATTTTTTTAAGTATATCCGTTACTAGAGATTGATAAATCTAATTTCAAATATGATTGATGTTGACCATGATTTAAAGCTTATGGTAGATAATAAATCCGATTTTTATTATAAGTATGGTTAATAATAATTCAAGTCTTATGGTGGATAATAAATCTGATTTTGATTATAAGTATAATTAATAATGATTTCAACTCTTATGGTAGATAGCAACCTAATTTTTATTATGGATATGATTGATGATAACTTAAATCTTTCGTAGTCAACGAATCTATTTTTTAAACTGGAATATTGTTCTAATAATCAAGAGTTTTGTGATGAATAATGGAACCTAATTAGGAGTATTATTAATCGTAGCTTGAATTTTTAGGGAAATTAACGACCCCAATTCGAACAAATATTTTAAAATATAAGCATAAATTTTCTGCAAACAACTCTACTTAATATGATTTTGAAGCAAACCCTGTCAGGGTGGCAGTCACGAATTTGTAAATCATTTCAAAATTGGATGTTTTATTATATGATATGCTACATAACGAATACCCTTATAAGACGCAATAACTGGTGGTATATGAGAATTGAAGATCGCTATGGGCTCACGAGGTTAGTAAAAGGTCCAGCAAAGATAAAAATACACAAACGAGACTATCACGCAATATTAGGACGATAAGTCTGACGTGTTCTGGACAAACCGAATGAAATAGATATTAACTGAGTTCAAAATGATCCGATCCGCAACCTTTAGAGATTTTATTAGAGAAACCCAAGAATAATCCATACCCTAATTTATTTAGATGACTCCTGGATCGATTCGTCCCGGGTCACATTGCGCTTTCCGGCATACTCAGTAGTTCGGTGTCGGCAAGCGATGTGGGACGCGGAATTCACGATCTCGCCAGTCAAGGAATCCCGACGGGAAGTCAAACGGGCAACGACGACACCGACCTCCCATTCGTTGCGATTAAACGCGAATCCGGCGCGGGAAATTCTGGGCCAAGCCGAATATCTGCTCGCTTGATTGGAAGAGCATCAGCGGCAGACGGATCGGCAAGTAGGTAAAGCCCGGAGGTACCTAGAGAAAGTGAATCGAGTACGGACGGGTACGCCCCTCCGTACAATACATTTAATTTGGACGATCCTCGACTGGATGTCACGACCAATGCTATCAATGTAGTGGTCCAAAGAAGATATTGCCAAGAGGGATGCGGAACAGGGATTCGGAATCGAGTAAGCATCGGGAGCATCCATACGCTCGGGAGTATCCAAGGCGAAGGTAGAGGTCTAGTATGGGCCAAGCATGTCTAATCTAATTTGTGATAGAAATATAATCTTGTCGAGTTACTCGTTTAATTTGCGATTCAAAACGTTAAGAAAAGTTTAAGCAAAATCACTAAAATGGTATAAACTTAGCAGGCCGCGTACAGTTTAATCAGCAATTTTATGTAGAAACTTCATGAAAGGGCTCTATACCCATATAACCATAATAAAACTTTATTATGCATACTACTACATTGGAATTTATAATGTGTTACTATTATAGACATGGACTCTCATCAAATTTTACGAGAATTGGAACGACTGCAGAAATCCAACTCCATACTTCACCAGCAAATCCTACAGTTAACTAAGGAGATAAAACAGGCTAAGGCCACATGGGTTGAGCCAAATAGAGCAAAACGCATCTACCAAAAGATGACGGCGGCTGAAGAAAAACAGCTCAACCAGAATCAGAAGACTCAAATTAGAGGGCTGGATGTATCGTTATCGGCGTGCCAAGAGGCTGCGGCAGTAACCTACCCGTTAGTTTTCGCCACGTCGCAATTGGCCTATCGAGAGGCAATGACGGTCACAAAACAGGCCACCAAACCAACTCGGCACCGACCAGGGAAATCTGAGCGGGCAAAACGTCGTGCTGCACTATCTGTATGTCTTATGTTGTTAAATTAATTTCATTAAAATCGCAAATCTACTCAAAGATGAGTTGGACGACATCAGATTCAGCAGTAAGGGACCGGAAAAGAAAATCGCACGCAGAACTTCTAACGGTAGTGCGTTGAACCCAGTTTGGGATCGGGCCAGAGTAGTTCCGAGAGGGCGCTCACCTTTGGCAATCTCAAAAACCAATGGTTGCACCACCAACGTTGCGTAGCGACGGGTAACCATTGGGGGCCAAGCAAATATTTACATCTGGGGTCAAGGTTATCGAAAACATAAACCCCACAATATGAATAATTATGTTATTACTAGT
Source organism: Schmidtea mediterranea (assembly GCA_022537955.1). NCBI lineage: Eukaryota > Metazoa > Platyhelminthes > Tricladida > Dugesiidae > Schmidtea > Schmidtea mediterranea. The sequence goes on from CM039680.1 coordinate 215,386,132, forward strand.
ACAATAAATTAACCAATCAAAACACTGTAAATTGCACACAAATTTTTAATATTTCAGATAATCTATAGCAACAAGTAAACAGTTTTTATAAGCACAATCATCATCGTGTTTATAATATGGACAAGATATGTTTCTTGGAAAACTTTGATATTCTTTTAATGACTACTTTACAATTCTCAAATATGAAAAATATATTTTTAAAATCTTTTCTTTTTTTTCATCTGTTACATAGAAAATGGCTGTTTTTCGATCACGTTGGACAGAAAAAATTCTGACCGTTAAATATTTGATATTCATGATATTCGTTTGCCGAAAACACCCAATGTAATGGTCTTAAAATATTATTAGTATTGATCATACATAATTCTTTTATAACTAATCCACCAAATTCATTTTCAAAAACACTAATATCAATAAAATAACTAGACATTTTATAAAACATTTATTTAAAATCAGTACGTTTATACATTGAGTTTAGCCAAACAAGACAATGTTGACCACAAGTTGTTGTTAAAGGATTTTGATATCTATTTCCTATTGTTTGTAATTTACTAACTAATAAAGCTGGATAAAAGAATCCCATTGGATCGAAAACATGGATCTTATTTGGTTTCACATATACAGCAATCCAGTGTTCACCGCCAAGATTAGATGATTGATTGAGTATTAACCACTATTGCATTGTTATCATCAAGATATGGAATTTTATCTAAAGGATATACACCAACAAACTCTTTACCCAACAACTGTTTTCCTATTTTATCAACCTGAATAGAACTAATTAAATAAAATTAATTATTAATTAAAACCTTCATGATAATCTGATTACAGAGTTACTATATTTATACTAGTACAGTTCGATTTGCAGTAATTTGAATTTCGTTTTCAAATACGCCATATATTATTACATGTACTGGTTCTTCAACAGCTTTAGAAAACTTTATATCCAATCTTAAATTTCCATTTTGAGGTAATTGACTTTGATTTAAATCAAAATCAGGTGCCAAAACAATGAAAAATGGATATTTTGATTTAAAATCATCAAGCTATATTCCACAAATTAGTTTTTTATCTAAATAACCCATATTTCTCAATACTTTGCATATATGTGGTACAGAAATTGTTATTTTCGAAATCTTGAGTATATGTTTCGCGATAATCTGTGTTTTTCGATAAAGATAATGAAGTGACATTATAATGTCTAAATTTTGAGCTTGAATCAGTATATGAACCGTTGTATTGAGATTCACTTTGAATAGTTACAAGAATAAAATTAGGCATCTTCTATCTCCAAATATCTGTTCCTTATAGAATGATGCACCTTTACCAATAACAAACTGAACAATTTCTTTTGTTTTAATTGGATAAATCGCATGTTTTGAATTAAGACCAAGTTGATGACCTGCTAATACTGACGATTCAACACGAACTCTTCGAATCATTAATTTAGCATCTACTAATTGAGATGTTGGTTCCCCAGTTTTTGAAAATAATGATAATGGAGAAGCATAAGTGTAAGAAAGTTGCTAATAGGTGAGATAAGTTCACATGCAAAATTTTACGTGTGTAAATCTTTATTTAGGGGTCCCATATTTTCACTGAAAATTGAGTAAAATTTTATGTAAATTTTATTTTATTTACCAAATAACAGTTTATATTAACAAATATTCAAATGAAAAGTGAGTGCTACGTATGTAACCAAGAATAAATCGTAAAAAAGCATCCATGGAAGTTCCATGCCAAAAAATAAATTGTTGACGAACATATGAATATTCATGTCATAGTAAGTGGTGGTGTCAAAGTTGATAAAGATCTGAGTTTTCGAGAATTTTCTGATTTGAGCTTCACCTTGTATTATCTGTCTTGTTAACATAATCTTATTAGCAGCGTCTTTTTTAAAGCAGAGATTGTTATCTGTCAAGTCAGCAAGGAGAATGTTTTCATGATGAGCAAAATAACTGTTTCTTGATAATGTTTTTTTTCAAAAGACTGTCGGTCAAATATCTACTTTTTTGAATGATATAGAAGAAGTATATTGAGCCGTCAAAGCAATATGCGTGCGATTTTATTTAGAACCAACTTGAAGCATAGACTTGGACAATGAAGGTAGTTAATTTTTTTGAAGCTGAGTTGAAGGTTCTTGGGTGCTCTGTTAGCGTATGTCAGCCACCTTGCATGATTAAGAAGACCAGGAGAAGCTGTAACAAGAAATTTGAGATCATTCTGATTTGCTTCATTCTTGCCTTGTTGTATTGAAAGTCAAGCGCGCAACAAAAACCGCTGGTCGTCGCTCATATCATTCTTAACATGATCGTCAAAGATACTGTAACATAATGGTTTTCCTTTTTCGAGAACCATTTCCACTAGTCTTGTCTCATCCATTCTTCCATCAAAGCCAATGCAAAGTAAATTTGAAAGCACAAGAGCGCGACTTTCTATCTCTTTCTTTTTATAATATATGCACTGCCTTATTAACTTGCTTAGTTCGATTAAATTATCGGGAGTGTCTAGTTTCATATCTTTCAAATAGGCATTTATGATCTTGCACGCATCGCTATTGCTTGGTCAGGTTTTTTCCATCATCTCGTTCAATTGAGGATATTTGAGTCTGTTTTGAATGATAGTTTCTTCCTATAATGAGTCAGAGTAATTGTTTTGAGAAGAAGATGAAGCTGGTTCCTTGTGCGGCACTGCATAATCTAAAGCGATTTCACTTGAATCTGCCACATCATTCACTATATCTTTCTGTGTGTGTTCTTGTCTACTCTTTTTCACTTTCTCCTTTTTTTCATTCTTCTTTGCAGATGGGATGATACTTCTGCATCTACCGAGCCAATAATCATTTTCCTATGAGTCTTTTGATCTACAAAAAAGTTCAATTCAAGAATTGAGGTTTTAACAGAGAATTGACATTTTGCTTTGTTGACAAATCTTTATCCACACATTGGCACGAACAAATGTCAAACAGTTCTTTGAAGCCATTTTTATCACAAAATGCTTTCATATCCTCTTTGCAAGTAAGTACTTCTGTAATTCTTTCCCTTTTTGATCAACCTTTTTGCACGTTGAAGAATATTTTTATAAGGAATTTTTCATAAGCTTTTTCACAAATAGACAAAGAATGGCTGACAGCTACTTTGACAATTTCTCTAGTTGTTGTTTTTATTTATCTCTGCTATAAGAAACATTTAAAAACTTCTTCTTTTGTTGGAAGTTGAGCATCTGGTAGTTTGTTTGGCTTACCAAATACAGAATTTCTTGTGTCTGATCTTGTGGCTACATTTGAAGTATTCATCATGAGTAATAATCTATAGGAGAAAAGGTACCGTTGCCTCAATGTTTGATGACAAAGTAAAATAGGTAGAAAGATAGCAAATCAATTACTTATGAGAAACATGAGTGTGTGTCGGACATGTTACTCCTCTTCACCATTAGCCAATGCAATTTCTGTCATACTTTTCATTTATGCGTTATCCAAGTAAATAAATTAACTGATTTTATGTACTTAACTTTAATTTTGTACAAATGACAAACAGATAATGGTGAAAATAGCAATCTCTTTGTAATATAATATCACTCACATGCACAAAACTTTAAACAAAGTGTGGGAGCCCTAAACAACTATTTTTTTAATGACTATGCCAGATGATTTAAGTAACCCTTAAAGCAAAGATAAATCGCTTAAATGATATAGTTTCCGATTTTCGCCTCACCCTAATATATTTATCAAGTTTCTTGTGAAACAAAATGATATATAAATTTAATAAACAAATAAAAATAACATTAATTTAGAATATTGAAATTCAAAGTTTATTAGATAACCAACTATTATTCTAATGTATCCTTAACTTCTTTACAGTGGCGTAACTAGGGTAAATGGTGCCTATGGCAAACACCGATCTGACGATAGGTTACTTACGTTTTATTTTCTAAAAAACTACTTTAGAATTGGGTAAAGAAAATCACAAAAGTTAAATCTATTAACACTATTACAAATTTATCTTTCTTGCTTTAGCTGACGCAAATTGTTTAATTATATTATCAAATTCAATTTCTTCAGTCATTTCTCGTTCTATGCTAAGTAAACCAAGATCACATAATCGACTTTGGCACATCGAGGCTCTCAAATAGGAAAGTATCAATTTTTATTTGCTAAATGATCTTTCGCAACTGGCAATAGAAACCGCAATTGTCAGCAATACACATATTTATATTTATAAAAATATTTTTTTATTTTCATTTGCGTATTTATACGTTAGGCGCTTTTTCGCGCTCTCTTCTGTTTGCACCCATGGCACATGTCATGACTGCCATACCGTAGTTACGCCTCTGCTTCTTCAGCAACTATTTCCGATTACTTGACAACTTCAGTTACTTCAACTTCAGCAACTTTTTTTTACTTCAGCGACTTCAGAAACATTGTTAGATATGTTTGAATTGGATAAATTTAGATAAAATTACTCGTATATACAGCTACACAACGCACACAAACTAATATTTGATTGGTCATTGCATCATGAATAAATGAAATATTTCTTGAGTAATTTAATTGATTTATAAATCTGATAAAATTAGAGCCTGTTTTCTAATTATCATCACAAAGTTGTAATAATTGAAACATATAGAATATAATTTTTAAATTGGATTTGGACAGCACAATTCGCAACAAACCGGTCCAAAAAATCACATTTGTTTTCGCTTTTAAAAAAGAAAATATTTTTTGATAAGATTTAAAATAATTTGATGAAAAATTTTTTCAAAGATTAATATAGTGTTGGGTTATTAATATTAAAGTCGGTGGTTTTCTGACTCATCGTGTGCTTTAGAAATAAGCAAACCCATCACAGAAAGACTTAATTCACAATTTGTTACTTTTGCGATTCGCCCATAATTTTAACTATTGATTATCGTGATGTAGGTTGCCCAAAAGTGTTTTCACTTTTCGGACACGATTATTTTAATTGGTTTCTTTAATTTTTAGTGAATTTAAAACTCGTTTCGTTTATATCACTCACTTATCCTTCAAATAACATTTATCTTCGACCAATTGAAGACTCTTTTGATTTTTCTTTTTATAGTATGTTGAGAAGACAATTATCTAATGTTTGGTAAAAAAATATTCCAAAGTAACTAAGGATTAAGAACGTTTATCATAAACCAGAAAGATGAAAAAACTTTATTTGTGATACGGGTTGTTTAACTTCTTTTGAATAAGACTTTGAATCTAAGTCTTTGGTTTACCACTCGCAGAAAAAGAATAAAACAAGTTTCGATTGTTACTATCTCATCTTAAGCGTGGAACAATTATAATGAAAACAAAAAAGAATAATCATAAAACAAGTTTAATTTTCAATTTAAAAACTAATAAAAGAAATAATTTAAACTTTTATACCATTACTAAATTTCCATTATCAAAACTTTATTATAGACTAAGGGCATCTATTGAAAATTCATGGCAAATAAATAAAACTTATTGATGTGATATGAAAAATAGAGGTAAGAAAAGACAGATTTTTCTGAAAGGCATTTTTAAATTTTATACTACTTATAAACTGGTCAGTAAACATATAAATTATATTCTATTTTATCCATTTATCTATTGCAAACGTGCTGATAATAGGAGATGAAACATTTTTTTTTAGAATTTATTCATATTCGAACTGTGAATTATATACAACTGACTTGAAAATCGTAAACTTATATAGCTGATGCAAATAATCTTCAACCCAGTCAAATAGTGAAATGTGCCATTTATATCAGCTGCAAACAATATAATTGGATGTTGTGGCCATATTGCATGTCAAATAAGGTGCGTTGTCACTCATTTACATTCGAGAAGGTCTGAGGAATGTGGTAAAATCACTGAAACGGTGAGCAATAAAAGTTGTATGGTACACAATAATTCGTTTGAGTAAATGTAAATCTGGAGATGGTTATTAATAATAATAACTTGAAAGTGGCATGTTTACTGAATGAACTTTGAATGAGCCGTCACAGCGTGTAGAGTGACATTGTGGCAGCACTTAATGTTTCCAATCCAATTCAGATTACAGCAACCTATAATTTTTGTTTTAAGGGATATCTTGAAATTCATATTCCTTTAATTATCCTAATACTTGATGAAATAATATTTCATTTCACTAAACATTAAGCTAGTGGAGTTTCATTTTTGACTTCGAATAAGTTACAAATTTAAAACAAATTTTAAATTCCAAATTGTTTACTGAGTTGTGTGAAAGACTCGAGTGTTGAGAAAAAAAATGTATACATTATTCTTATGATTTAAGATTTTAGATAATTATCTAATTCGGTTATTTTCATTTATACAATAAAAATATAAAATAATAAAAATCTTTTGATTCGGTTTTGCCTAACAAATAACAATCCTTAGAGGCATTTAGGATACAAAAATATTAATATTTTATAACTTTTGTTTTATATAAATTTATATCTACCAGTTTCCCTATAAAAAAAGCACCGGATGAAAAGTTTTTTTTATGAGAAAACTATTAAACTTAAAATATAATAAATTGTTTGATATTGCTTTGGAATAAAAATATTTGATTTTATTACATCTGAATATTAGAAAACTTATAATTTCTTTGCAGTGTTTTAATGAATGTAGCAAATAAATCACAGCCGGATATCAATATCAAATGACAGAAAATAAAAAAAATACACATGTTTATATTTCTAAACAATAACAAAAAATTATTGTGATTTCTTTAAAATCTTCAGCTATTAATTCTTTTAATAATATTTATTTTGTACAGAAATGCTAAAGATTTTAAATGTGAAACTCAATCAGCTAATGCATTGAATAAACAAATAAAAATAATAAAAATTGAAAATATTGAAATTCATATAAATTTATTAGAAAACTAAATTCTATTCTGATGATTCCTAAACTTCTTCAGTCATCAGTCATTTCTGATTGTTTGACTTGCTCAACAGATTCAGTTACTTCAACTTCAGCAACTTTTCTAACTTCAGCGACTACTTCAGTATCGCCAGCAACTATATTCATTTCACAATTAAACTGTTGTCTATATTTCTTCAACTCTATAAATTGAAGCTGGTACATTCTTAGTTTAGATAAATCCAGCACTGATTGAAGAATGTAGGTGGTTCTATCCAAACATAGAATCTTTATTAAGATGATCAGCAATCAGTTCACCATAAATTCTGGTGGATTTTCTGAATGTCGGCTTTGAATTATATATAATCAACTTTTCAGCTTTATTACATAGTCGCAAATTCATCCGTTTTTTAAGATTCTCAACAGATTTTCAATATAAAATATTGTTATTTGATCTAAACAAGTCCCTATATATCTCAATTTGTGACTGCTCTTAATTGAGTGTTTTTATCTATATTTTTTAAATATTGGTGCGTGTTTGAATTTAATTGCCCTATGAATTTTTACAACTTTAGCCCCAAGTGAAAAGTAAAGCTTGAGAATTCTCCAATGAAGAACATGGTTCTTCTTGGGCCAATGCGTAAGCATTAGCTTCTCAACTTTTGAATTCGGTGGACACATCTTTTCCGGACCAATAGGAAAGCCATTCAAAAAGTTATGTAAATTTTCAGGAATATCAATATCCACTTCCATAGTACACCCATATGGAAGGATTTTAATATCCTCATTCATACATTCATTCAACACATCATTCAAGTTTTCATGTACCCAAATAAAATCACCATAAAGAAGACTTTGGCTAAGTGCCCAGCCATACAGATTATTTATATCTATGTATAATAATTCAGTGTCATTTGAAGCATCTACAAAATGTTTTTTAACAAATGTTAATTCACCTAGTATTCCTCCACATAGAAATTGTTCATTTACATTCTATGGGTTCTTGTAATGTCATGAGAGCAGACGCCCATGACATACCAGGAATTCCATAAAAATTAAGAGGTTCAAGACCTATATATGCAATGGCCTTTACACAGAATTGCTGAAAATATTCTGTTAGGAGGAATACATCCAATTTTATATACGTTAACATAAAATCTAACAAATTATTACAATTTTTGTTGACTCTAAATTGGCCGAGCCGTAGCATACTCATCTTCAGAAATATCATACCAAATAGTCAATTCAAAAGTAGATTCTAGAACCTCTAAAGAAGTCGCAAAATTATAAGGAAAAATAGCTTTGGCATCTATTATTAACCCCTCAAAAACATATGAAGTTAAAGGACAAACTTAAAGAGTTTTCACGGCTTTTGCTAAAGAACAATTAATAAATTGCATGCTGTCAATAAAACGAACAGACAATTTATTAATATGTACAATCATAGAAATAAGTTTTTAGTACTTCTCGGAATAATATCCAATTCCCAAGAAGGAAAGTTACTGAGACTATGCTTCAAAATGTGATGCAAGTCATACTCTTTCAAATTATAAAAGACAACATGTAATAATTTAAAGATTCTGCGCGAAATATTACATTTGCTACAGGCTGCTCCGTGATACTTGCCTGAGAAATGATCGTGATCTCTAACCGGAACTCTAATATTTTTCTTACAAAGTTAACAGGTTCTACAAGATAAAAATTGTCGTTGCTCGGCGAAAGAAGTAGGTCCCAGGAGGTTTTTCCATCAGCTTCATAATATGGGAGGACAGTTGTGACAGCAATTTCCTCCAAAATTTTTCAAGAAATCTAAAATACAATCATGAAAAACGAAATCAAAATAGGATTTTGTGTTAGTAAAATTATTGATTAATAAAAGCCCTGCGATTCGAAATCGGTATAAATTACAAATGGGGAAATAATATTTTTTGCATGTAGGATATAAATCGTGGGGCCTATCTGATTTTTACAGCATAAAGCAACATGTCGGTTAAATGTATTCTAAAGCCTAAAACCGTTAAGACAATGTGGACACCAATGATACTTTATCTGCACATCACATTCATTGCTTGAATGACAATTCATTAATTTATATAAATTTGTTACGGCAGTGTAATGATATTTATCGCAACAATTATAGGATCAATGATGTTAATGTATTTGAACATTTGTTGATATAGTTTAATTATTTTTGGTTTGCGTATATCCATATCGCTTGTTCAATTTATCTTCCTCGATATAATATCGAGTAAATCATCGACAACAAAACTGGGAAATGAATGCAAAATATTCATTCTTCTGAAACTTGGTGCCTTTAACAAAGCATTGAAAAACGGGAAACTACGATGATTTTTAACATTTCTGACATGTTTTATTTTGCTATTTTTTTATTAGGTTTCGCATTTTCTGAAATAAGGTTCATTGCAGGAATATTTTCAGCAACAAGTTTTTTATACAGTGTATAACTTGTTTTTGGTGGAACTTAGACAATTTTAATACTCTTTCGAATATTTTTTCTATGTTTTCTAAGGTTTTTAACCCGGACTTTCAAAAACATTTTTATAATATAATGTTTTCAACTTTTTTTATAAACCATTGCCCCTTTCTCATTGAAAATATCAGTTCTCACCCATAAATCATCAGGACACTGATGTGTGAAATCAAGAAATATGTACGCATCCGGTAGTTTCTTTGCATCTTGAAATGATTGTATTAAAAAATTACGATTATTGGATATGCTTGTCTAGCAAGAAAATCAATGATTGTTGCATATCTAGGATTCTTGAAAACAACTAAATATTGAACATTGCAATTACGTGTTAGATGTGCACCGCCTTGATGAAACAAGTTTTGAGTTATAAAAATAACTTTAACACCAACATTTCTACTAATTTTGGTAAATAAATTATTAAAACTCTTTTCTTTATTTGCTTCTTGATATAACTCATCAATAATGATCACATCCCCTTTCTTTAACCGACTTGACCAGTTTTTATCAAAACCTTTTACTATTTTAATGTTTTTTAGCTTACAGAAATTATCTTGAGTCAATCCATGTTCTTCGTCCGCACCACGATGCTAATATATTTTGTCAAATTTGGTTTTGAATAATTTAGATTTTATCAAATTACAGACAAACAATGTTTTTCCGCTGCCACTTGGACCAATAATTTGGTACACAGCATCATTTCTTAATTCCATTATCAAATTTTATTTTATGTGGTATTGTTTATAATGGAAACTAAAATGAACTCTTGTTTATTTTATGTATTTATAGATAAATATTCATTAAACATTAAATAATGCTATCAAATTCTACTAAATTACAATATTAAATAAAAGATATCAAAATTCAATTAATCACGGTCACTATAGATATGGAATGTATTATGAATTTATACTAATTGTCACGAAGATGTCATTGCATGTTTGAACCCGAATTATTTCCTGCACTCAGATTATTAAAATATAATCCAATGTGTGTTAACATGTTTGCTAGTGGTAGGATAGTGATATTAGGGTTGCGAAATTTAGAGTATCAAGAAATTGTAACTAACATAATAAATGAGATAATTTCATTTGTCAATCTCTGATTGGTTGTTGAAAATCTCTGATTTCCTATTGATCAATTTCTTATTGGCCAATGTCTGTTTAAAACAAACTGTTAATTCATTTAATATCATTATTAAACATGAAAAAGATTCAAACAGCTGTTTAGTCAAATAGTGATATCAAACATTATGGTAACTTTAAATTTTAAATTTTTTTTAATTATTATATTTTCAGAAGAATATGACGCCATTGTCATGGAACGTATACAATACTATTATCCTGATTTGAAAATTATTATCGTTGATCAACCTGCATGAATTGTTCCTGATCTCGTTTACAATCATACGAGGATTTGGATCTTCGAGATAATCCAACAGTTCTTGTTGGATCTAAAAACTGAGAAAATGCTCGTGGCCAAGGAACCAGATTACTCATGCATTACTGGATGCAGTTGTTGCAACTATCGTTACAAATTATATGTTGAATGGGCTTTGGTGAAAGCCCTTCGATGTTATTATTTTAGTTATGTTATTTAGTTATGTTATTTTAAAATAAATGTTATTTTGTTATTTATTAGTTTTGATAGTGACCAAAATTACTTATTAAAATAATAATCATATTAATTAGAACTAAAAATAATAATAAGACTAAAAATTCTAATCTAATAATCAATATCACAAATATTTCCATATATATATAATATATATATATATATATATATATATAACATGATGAATGCAATATCATTGCATCTCGGATCCAATTTAAACAAAGACATACTATAATAATAATACATAAATATAAAAACATGACGAATTTGATTGATAGAAGGTATAAAAACACAGTTCCAACTTATTTTAGTCATAATTCGAAAATGACCAAGAAAATCTGTAGCACCGTAAAAGCTGCTGAAGAACTTGTGCAACCAGTGCAAATATTTCACAACTACAAATTTATTTCTTAAAGGAAGAAATAAATAGGAAATTGGTTAATCCAATCAAACTTCATCAAACATAATTTTAAGTTCTATCTGGGACACTAACAATGATTGATATCAAAGCTATAGATGAAGTTTTCAATAAGATGGATTCAAATCTAAAATGCAATCAAAATGCATTCTTCAACAATAAATATGCCAAATATTATGGTGTATTTGTCAAAATAAACTTTAAGGAACAAGAAAACTGGTATCTGAAAATTACAATTCAAGGCAACAAAGTTGATCAAAACAATGTATTTTAGCCGATTTGGAAAATAACAACTGCTAGACTTTCACAATTATTTTAATAAATGTATTTAATCAGAATTTGTTTTTGTTCTTTACTTTGAAATAAAAAATAAAAATATCACAAAAACATTATCAGATGAGCGCAAAGAGATGCAATATGAATGCAAATTTTAACAAAGGCATTCTATAAACAAAGTGATTTATGCTTTATAATAATAATTATGTCGTCAGAAAAAGGTAAAATGTAAGTATCTAATATTCAACTAACTTTTATTTAGAATTTTTAATTAATTATTTGTTTGATAAATTAGAGGGCTTAACCGGTGTAAAAATTAGAAATATATTTTCAGTTTCTGAAGCAGGGCCTAAATCCGTGGTTTAAAAAATTTCTATAGAAAATAATTCCGTGCTTTGTAAGATGCCTCATAGCAATCTGTATCCAAGCAAATATAAATTTAGCGTGTAAAATATTTAGTGTCTAATGTCGAATTATTTAGAAACATACATAGAAGTCTATGAAACAAATCATGGAACAAAACTTTATGAACTTTTATGACTTTGTATTTTGGGTGTACGATTGTAAATATAACCTGGACACCTAGTTTATCAGGATAGACAAAGTGTTTTACAAATTTAATAAGTTAGAAGTTGTTACGTGCTATAAAACATTTCGATACATTTAGTGAACTAACTGCATCCAAAAATGTAAAGATGTTATTGCTATTCGGTTAAATGTCTGACTATTAATAGCATGAATCATTCATTCATTAATTTGTGTGTGTATTTCCTTTATTTTTTTGACTTTTGTCATTCTCATACCCAGTCGGGAAATGTATTTACATTGTTAACACACCCATCGGTTAACAGCACATACACTTTCTGACTGGGCAGTACAGGCTATATATTTGAAATGTTTTAAATATTATACCTAGCAAGTTTTAGCAACTTTATGTCAGCGTTTTCTTAGATCTCTTAAGCTAGTTGTGTGAATTATAACAATTTACTTACATGTATAAGACAGAGATACGATGTATTGTACACTAGTCGTCCATACTTGCAATCTTTATGCATTTATTCACAATCCCAAATGCAGATACTTTGTCAAGAGTTTTTGATACAATGTTAACATGCCTTTCGCTTAAGAGCACATTCATGTGTAAATACTTTGCGTTTTTTGACTGGGTAAATGTTTCGACTGAATTCAGTTGAAAATTTTCGATACATTAACAGACGTCAGGTGATGAAATCTCCATAACAAATTTTCGATACATTTGTGCGTGTATATGTTTTCTCAGACGATATGAGTGTTAACAATATCAGAAATTTCTTGCAGGATTTGTTAAACTCTCGATATATTAACAACCTCAGTAAAGAATTTGATACGTTGTTAACACACCAATTGCTCAAGAATACATACATAAATGTAAATATATCGACTTTTTTTACTAGGGAAATCTCATCTGGCGTCAGTTAATGTATCGAAACTTTTCCATTTATTGATCAAAGTACTGTATAAAGAGTAACAAGATGTACATCCTAAACGGCAAAACCCCATTTAAATACTTGCAAAAGTATCAAGGATTTTTAATGTTACACATGCTAGTTATCTATGATTCATGACTATCATACAGTGGATGTGATGGTTAGAGAGGAAGGAGGCATACTAATTGTGTATTGTGCGTGATGGGAAAGTGAGACAAAGTGTCTGCCATTATTTTCATGAGTGTTACTGTCACTTTTATTAAATTTCAAGACAAAGTTTTCTCTCCACACAAATCATAATAACGAGCTGCAGACAGTAAATTATTGTTATATTCTCTATTGACTAAGGATATGCAATAATGATATTGTTAATTATTTTGTAGATTTCAAATTTCAATTATCTTATTAGTAGAATGTCTGAAACAGGAAATTCTGCCAGCCTTATGATCAGCTGTCTCTCTTTACAGTTCACTGCTGCAAAATGTCCAAAATAGAAACAGACTCAAATGAATAACTTTTTCTTTACAAGAACCTCTACAACTCAGAATAATCCAAATTCCCAGAGAGACGATTGAAGTAATGCCAATTCAAGCGTATACGACGCAACAATTCAATTCCAAAGTGCTTCTGTTTCTTTCAGATCTGAAACAGTCAATGAAAATAAAATAACTATTGAGAAGTATCAACAAAAGAGAAAACCATTACAACACGAATGGACTGTATTTCGAATAGAAATACATACCAAAAGGTTTCCTGCCATCTGTACAACTGCTGGAGCCATCCTTTGTCAGTCACTTGTTGATGAACATGCTACATCCTCAGAGCATTTTTCTTGCAGTATAAGACACAGACAACAACAAGTAGCTGCCAATGGACTAGTTATAGAAGCAGAAACACCACTTGGACAATCTTTACGATTTGCAAATTCGGAGTTGAAACGAAAAATTAGACAATTAATTGTCCAAGTATACAATGATGCGAAAAGAAGCACACTGTCAGAATAGTCATTCCCAACAAGATATGATGCTGGATTAATTGGGCAACGACTTGATTTAAATAGTCTTCACAATACTTTCACTTGAGAAAAAATGATCTTCAATACTATACGCCTCATTGCCACCGACAAATCCTAGAAACAATTGTGGAAGAGGATAAAAGTGCGTTCAAGTTTTCCATGAACGGAATTCTTGCTTTATCTCTGCGAGTCAATGGAGCTATAGACAATCAACGAATTGACAATAATCATATCATGGGAAAATATCTAGCTTCAAATTGAGATCTAAAGACAATGTATTTTGGATTTAGCGAAAGTGAGGAGGTGGTAGCATTGGTGTGTATCATGCCATGCAAAAAGGTGCAGCTATGTCAAGGCCTACGTGGCTTAATCTGTTTCCAAAAACAACATCTATTTTCACTGATGAAGAGTCAACGAATACGAGAAAGAATCATTCTCTTTGGAATTTGAGAACGCAGAAAATGTTCATATGCCTTTGTTAAAGATTCGGTGTGCTGTCCATTGCACCCAACTTGCTTACAAATATATTGTCACAAGTGTTCCAGAAATTCGTCATATGATTAGTGATTGTAAGTCTATCGTAGAATTTTACAATGTTTCTTCTTTACAATTAAAGGAATTGAAGATCACCGCACAAGAATTTGATTTTCCTTCAATGAATGAAATAAGATTTACTGAGTATTCATATTCTCTATTGAAATCTATTCTGAAAAATTTAAAGGCATTATGCTACATCTTCAGGCAATTTCAAATAGTGAGGTCGAGTCGAAAGGAATATTATTAAAATGGAAAGATGAGTACACTGTGCGGCTGGCTGTTAAATTAGCTGATGGTTTGCACATCTTTTAACGATTTCAAAAACGAATTCAACCCAAAATCGTCACAATTTTTGATCTGGAAAACGAGCGTAATTATTGCATCAATAAGTTGTCAAAATTATTAGAGCTTCCTCTTATTAATGGATATGAAGAAAAAATATATGATAATGAAGAAAATCGTGTGTTTGATGGCTCTATTCTACGTCTAGCTGAAAGCCGACCACATAGGCAACGGTATCTTTATGTCACTACATTGAATTGAAACGTGGCAGCTATAAAAATTCAAATCATTGAATCACTTAAAAATTTTCTTATTTCACGTTTAGGAACAAAAAAGGAGTTTCAGAAGGAAAAAATTATGCAGTACTACTGAAGGCACTATCGCCTCAAGTTTCAAATCAGGGTGTGCCACTGATGAAGAGATCGAGAAAGCGTATAGATTGATTGATGCAGATCATGAGCGTAAAAACTTCTTTGCCAGTTATCGAGAAATGACAAACACACTTATCCACACAAGTGGCAACATAGCACTGCTAGATGTTCTGGCTATCAGTTTGTCAAATGAAGACTGGAAAAGGGTTGCAACTGGTATCGCAAGAGTTATTGCGGCGAAACCGCACTTGTGTGATGTTGAAAGGCTCATCAGTGTGTATAATCTCATCAAAAATGATGATCGCTCCAGCCTGTCTTCCAAAACAGTTGGTGCGTATTTGCATGTACATGTCAACATTCCTCCAGTGCCAAATTTGATGTTCGGCCTACTCTACGAGCCTGGATGAAAAATGATATGAGAAATAGACCAACATCAAAAGCGACTGATCAAGAGTGGTATTAGGGTGTATTTCATTAGTGCATATTTTACTGAATAAATAATACTATGTAACCGATGTTTTTCTGATATTTTATTTAAAAGAACAGGGCAAATGGGCACTACTTACAAATAAAACAATAAGGTTTGAACTATTCCGTGCTTTGAAATTTGAAGCTTAAATTAGGCCTTGGCGCATCCTATTCCATTTGATTACTAATAAACTCTACTGGACAAACTAAATCAAAATATTTCGAGCAAATTAAAAATTTAAGATTTTATTCTGATGCTTATAGTGTATTTTTTAATGGTTAAATATTCAAATTTAATAATTATAAATTAAATAAATTTGGATATATCAAACAAAAATATGTTTTGTTCAAATATTCAATTAATAAAGCAATTTAAAACTAATGATATCATTTAGTTTGTTGCATCTATTATAGCATTATTCTAATTTTAAATGACCTTATTTTATTAAATATGTACAATGACATTTGTTTCCAAACTTCCTGTTAAAAAACTTAAGCAATTCCTAATACCTATATTAATCATAATCTGTTTCGTTGGAATATATCTAAGCATTCCTTCTGAAAATAATACCTTCAATGATATCAGAGAAAGAGATAAAATTAAACATCGTGTAGAATACAGTAACTCTTCAATTATTCGCGAAACAGAAAAACCGTTTGAAGTAAATTGGAATTTCAATTATTCTACAACTTCCATAAATTATAATTTCCACATATTCTATTATGCTTGGTTCGGAAATATTAAATCAGATGGGAAATGGATTCATTGGAATCATAGAAGAGTTCCACACTGGAATCAAGGCTTAGTTAATGAATATAGCCAAGCTATCCATATTCCTCCTGAAGACATCGGATCCGATTTTTATCCAGCTTTAGGATTGTATTCTTCTAAAAATATTACAATTATTCGCCAACATTTAACAATGATACGCTATACTGGCATTGGTGTATTAGTTTTGTCATGGTACACAAAAGACAAAGCTGACCCAAATGGAATACCAATGGATGGGCTTGTCAATATCATATTAAATGAATGTTTAAAACTTCAATTAAAGGTTAGTTAAAAATCACAAATTTATTTTTAATAAATTTTAGAATATTTAAAAATAATTAAAATAGTATATTTTTATTAAATATATTATCGAAGCATAGTGATTTGTTTATTTACTAAAATGTTTTCAAATTGATGCTGTGCTATTAAATTTTTTATATTTTAACATTAATGTTATCTTTGTAAAAATCTAATTGATCAACAAATTGATTGATTGGAAATATAAATCAATTAATATTTTAATTATAAATTTGAGTTTTGATGACATCAAAAAACGGATAAATGTATACGAAACGCTTATCAAATCTATTAAATGCTCTTAATCAGATCTAAATATATTTCAATGCAATTTCTCCTCGACTTCAGCTGATGCTTTTCCTCAACGAATCTCGAATGTTGCTAATTGTACTAAAACTGCAACTCTTTGATTTTATCGGCCATTGATTTGTTTCATTCTCTATTACGTTTGCCTGTAGTTATTTAGTAGCAAGTCGTTGTCCATTTGAAAACAACCATTTTTGAATGACCTTGACCTACTTTTAAATGACCTTGAAAAATAATAATAAAAATAATAATAATTAAATAATCATAAAAATAGAATAAAAATTGCAAAATATATACTACTTATAAAAGTAAGTAGATAGTTTATATTTTAAAAATGATTAAAAATTCTGTGACCTTGGGAAATTTTTGAATGACCTTAAGAAATTTTTTGATGAGTCATGGTCTTTGCTTAAATTACCTTGAAAAATACGACGAGTCATCCAATGACCTTGAATGAGTCATGGTCTTTGTTTTTAAATTTTTAGTACTTTTAAAATTTGTACTTTTAGACTTAAAAAAATTTTTACCCCGGGGGGAGGGGGTATGTGGTCCAGCGGTGACATAGCCATTTACTTGGCCAAAATTTAATTAAAATTTAAAAATAAATTATAAATGATATAAAGTAAAAGTTTAGAACAAATAAAAAAAATTAGTTAACTATTTTTATTAAGTCAAGAATTTTCTCAAATCTTTCAACTTTATTATTAAATCTCCAGCACATTTCATTGAGAAACCTTTGTCTTTTATCAGTTCTGATTCCTTTTCTTTTTTTTATTTCAAGCTTAATTATATTATTAAATGACTCAACAAATTGAGTATGTGCGCCTGTTTATTTATTCACGAATTCGTATTTACGACATACAGTATTGTGAATAAACCCGTTCTTAGTTAATGATGAATAACCTTTATGTTCATCAGTAAAAATTCTTGAACCGCTTATTACATTCTCACAAATTATAGGAATTATTGTAGATGGTTCCTTGTTTGGGGTTATTCTTACAAATGCTCTGCTTATTTTCTCTCCACATTCCACAATAACTAGAGCATCAGACTTATTCCCACCAAGAACGACCTCTGTGGCTCTTACATTTGTAATTGAGCATTGTTTCGTCCGCCTGAATAATTACTCTGATTCCACCTAATTTATTGTTCGAAAATGATACTTCTGGAATTTTATCAATAATTTTGTTAATTACCTTAAGAGATACAGAATAATCGCAAGACATATAAGAATCAATTGAACATAACTGTTGTTCAACTAAATATTTCATTATAATTTTAAAAAGACTTTTCAAATTAGTCTTAAAATCATTAAAAAAACTTCCCTTTCTTATAGAGATTCTTTTTTTCATGGGAGGAGAATTGTTATTTTTACGTCGCCAGAAAAATTTATCAGTAAAATCATTAGATTCAATTAAAATCATAAACCGGATGCATTGATCACATTTAAATTCTTTTTAATAAGATTTTTCTCCATTAGGTAACTTAAAAACTCTAATTGATTCATCATTATTATTCTTCTAGTTTTTCTAAACTCATTAGGATTAATATATCAATTAAAATATCAACTATTTTAATCTGCCCGTTGGGTAGATAAACACAGTTGACCCCAAAAGTGAATAACCTGAATCGTAACTATTTAATGATAAGTTTGTTTAAAAAGTTTTGACTTAAATCTATTTTATAAGTTAAAGTATGCGATTCGAATAAGTATGAGTCAAGATGAGTCAAAGGAATTTAAATATGCAAAACGTTGTATACGATATCAAAAGTGTATATTATGTAAAGGCAGGGTTTCAGGAGAGGATTTGGTGAAGAAATTATGTAACTGAATTTCGGTTGGGTATAGGAAAAGATTAATTGTTAATAAATTGATAAATGTTCAAGTGAATAATCATCTAGAAAACAAGTAAAATAATAATAATTAATTACCATAATGTTCAATTTCGTTCATAGCTTGAACTGCGCTCGGTACAATAACATCCATTACGATGATAAAAATTGAAAGAACAATTAGTTTTATACTAATTTAAACCAATGAGAAGTTAAAACACAAACTAATAATAAATATTAATTTATATAGATTTGAAAATGATTAAAGAAAGTTTAATAATAATATTAGTTGTTAGTTATTGTAACATGGCTTTCTCAATTGTTGTAACCATTCAAGGTAAAAATTCAACGAGATGTGTATGCCCTGATACTGCCGTGTTTATGGATATTTTGTATATGATAGATAAGACTAGACATTTGCAGACTCCAGTCATCTGAAAGAATGAGTGATTTAGAAATCCGATTTGAACTCACATATGAGACTTTAAAAAGAGCTCAGAACAAAATATATGATGATATTCTATTTATAAATAAGACCATTTGTATTATCAAAAATTAATTAAGAAAATCAATATTCAAATTGAATGAAAATCGAAAACTTAATGAAAAAATGATAAATCAAGTTCAATATAGTATAAAAGTTTATTCTAATAAAACAACTGATCAGTTCAATCGTATAATAAAAGAAGTTCAACATCCGATGAAACCAATGAAACCGGTTATGCACAACAGTGGCAACAAATCATCAGTATTCATATTTCCATTATTTATTTTTTCCTATTTTCTTAAATAAATGTATTATAGATGTTGCTTATTTTGATAATTAGCTATAAACAATAAATATTAATTTAGAGAGATTTGAATTAATTAAAGAGATTTTATTAATAGTATTGCTAGTTATTTTAAAGTGAATGATATATTACATTTGATAGATAAGTCGATACATGAAAATTCCAGTTAAAAGATTAGCTGAAAAAATTGAAAATTTAGGTTACAGATTTCAAGTGAAACATGAGACTTTTAAAGCGCTCGAAAGAAAATATATTACGATATTCTATATTTAAATAAGAACATTGGTATTATCAAAAATGAATTAAATAAATCATTATTCACATTGAATGAAAATGGAAAGCTTTATGAAGAAATGGTAAATGAACTACAATATAATATAAAAGCTTATTCCAATAAAACAAACGATCAGTTCAATCTTACAATGAAAGAAGTCCGCTAAAAAATCCTCATTATTTCCATTTTAAACTATTTTTTTTAAACAAAGACATTTTTATATAAATGCAATATCCATGCATGATTCTGATTTGTCAAATATAGTAAAAATGAGTCGAAGAAATGATGATCAAATCGTTGGCGCTAGTGGTAGCGGTAAAACTATATTTGTGTGTAAATTACTGAAATCTAATTTATTCCAAACAAAATTCAACAAGATTTATTGGCATAAGGGTGCAGATGAAGAGAATGGATTAATTCAAGATAATTTCGGTAAATTGAAAAACATAAAAATAGTAAAGGGTTTCGATAAAATCTGTTCAATTCGATTAAGGAAAGGCGATGTCATCTTATCGATGATTTATATCAAGAAGCAAATAAAGAACAGGATTTTTATAATTTATTCACAAAAATCAGTCGACATGTTGGTGTTACTGTCATCTTTATTACTCAAAATCTATTTCATCAGTGTGGCACACAGTGAACAAGGAATTTAAATGTTCAATATTTAGCTATTTTCAAGTTTCCTAGAGATGCAACAGTTATTGATTTTCTTGTTCGACAAGCATACCCTAATAATCCTAATAGTCATGCATTTCAAGATGCTACAAAATCACCACGTGGATATATATATATATATATATTTCTTGATTTCACACAACAATGCAAAGATGATTTACTAGGTAAAACAGATATTTTCAATAAAGAACGTACCATGGTTTATAAACAAAGTTGAAAACATTAACATGTAAAAATGTTTATAAAATCCAGGCTTTAAAATGTCAGATAATTTAGATAAAAAAAGTTCCACCAAAAACTAGTTATTCACAATCTAAAAAACTAATAACCGAGAATTTCCCCGCAATGAATCTAATTTCGTAAAGCCCTAATATTAAAAGGAGTACGAAAAATAAGAGTTAGAATTGTAAAAAATCACAGGAGTTTCCCGTATTTTATTGCATTGTTAAAGGCTTCGAGTATGAAGAGAATGTCTATTTTACAATCATTTACAAAAAAAAATTTGAATTAAACTTTGCTTATCAACTTGACAAACAAAGACAACTTCATTTTTATTGGATATTTCCATTTTCCATATTAAAAAGTTGAAAATTCAAAATATTCACAAATCATATATTTTTTTAAATTACAACTGCCATTTGCCATAATATTTAAATAAAACCCACATTATCAGAAACCGTTTAATTTTAGAGAATTTTAATTCTAAGATCCTCTACATTTATTTTAATTTACTTTACCACAATTTAATTTATATGGTGCATATCCAATTATTATTAGAGCAAGGAGTTTTACAATAGTAAAGTTAAGCAAATCCTGGATCGTCTCAAAATAAATCATCACTCTGTACATTCTCGATACAAAGCCGCCCGTGTTGAAAGATTTAACCAGACATTGAGGAGTAAGTTGAAGAAATATTTCGTGCACCAAGGTAATAAAATATGGATGAATGTATTACCGAAAATACTTGTTAGTCTTAATAATTAATTACATCGAGGTCTGAATGGTTTAAAACCTGTAGAGATCAGCTCGAAAACAATAGTTAAATCAGCACGGTCTAAAAAAGTTGCAAAAAAAAACAAATCCAAAATGTAAAGTTGGTGATCATGTCAGAATTAGTAAAATATCTGCTTCATCTTTCATCAAAAATTTCGATAGTAATTAGAGTGAGGAGGTATTTCAAATTACTAAAATTAATATTAAACAAAGTCTTGTAATGCATGTTATTAAAGAGTGATAACAATGTAATACAAGGGGTATTTTATGAACAGGAATTACAAGTTATTCAGAAAATATTGAAAACAAAAAGGTGGATAAGGATAAACAATACTATGTCAAATGGATTGGATATCAAAAACTCTCATGAATATCATCAAAAGACCTAAAATAAATTTCTATTTTATTTTACCAAGCAATAGTGTGCCTAATAATCCATCCGGAAAATCAAGCCAGTAAACTTATGGTTGATCTTCAAAATCCTATTTACTTACATGGAAATTGGGAAGTTGCTTTGCAAGACTTTACATTTGTGTACAATACATTCCCATTTTATAGTCAATGTAAAATCAATTACAAGAAGCGTGTTCCCAAAACATGTAGCGGTATTTTCTCAATCAATAATATTGATTGATATTGTCCTATTCCGAATCAAATTTTAGATGAAAATAGTGGCATGCTTTTCAAAGATGGATTGAATGTTAGTTGTGAGTTTAGTCCATTTACAATAAAATTTGGAGGTATTGATGATGCCAAGCGAATGGGTAGTAAAAAGCTTAACATTGTTGTTCCTAGTACTGAATACCTATTACGTTTCAAAACTTTTATTGATGTTGACCCTGTGAATGAACACATCAAAATATTTGTATCATATATTAATGAGGTGGAAGATACATTTACATTTACTAATGATTTATATATTGAAACCTTGAAGAGTTACATAAATATATGTCATTAAATTGTTTACATATATTTAAAACTACTGAAATTGTTAAAGACGGATTATGTAAATTCAGTCTGAATAATAACATTTGTGAAGTTACATTTGATAAAAATTTGGCTAATACACTGGAATTAGATAAGCAAACATAGGGCAAGCGCTTTTGGTGTACGCAAACCAAAGATAATAAAACTTCACAGACAAATGTTATCACAGACAAATTCTATTAAAAGTAGTCAGAGGAAAAATTAAAATCAGTAAATCTAAAAAACTAGTGTTGAATAAAGATCGAAAACCTTTGTTATCGCTAGTAAATAATAAAAATCGTAAGCAAATGAGAAAAATCATATATAAACAACAAGGCCGTTTTATCGACGCTTTATTACCATTAGCAATATCATTATTAGGTGGATTACAATAAACGAGAGGGCAATCATTTCCTAATGTTAAATTAAAATTTAGATCATCTTGTTGTAATGGAGAAGATTTGGAAGAACCCAGAAGAAAAAGCAGGTTTCGTTGGAGTAGCAAAGTTAAAGAAGAGTCCCAAAATCGAAAAAGGAAACACAAAGTGGTTGTCAGATCAGCTTGCGTACAGTTTAAACAAACCAATGCGGAAAGATTTCCAACTAGAGCTTATAAGACATTCGGTATTAATGATTTATGGCAAATGAACTTGATGGAGGTGATACCGTATTCGAAGATTAACAAGGGTTATAAATATATTTTAACATGTATTCATGTTTCCAGTCGTTTTACCCGCTGTGTACCAACAAAGACAAAATCCGCAGAGGAAATATCTAAACCAATTAATATTTTATTTAAAAATGGGTATCCTGACAATTTGCAAACCGATTTAGGTATTATTATTATTATTATTATTATTATTATTATTATTATTATTAATATTTATATTATTATTATTATAGCCAAGGAGTTTTACAATAGTAAAGTTAAGCAAATCCTGGATCGTCTCAAAATAAATCATTACTCTGTACATTCTCGATACAAAGGTTCTCATGTTGAAAGATTTAACCGGACATTGAGGGATAGATTGAAGAAATATTTCGTTCATCAAGGTAATAAAATATGGATAAATATATAACCGAAAATACTTGTTAGTTATAATAATTCATCACATCGAGGTCTGAATGGTTTGAGACCTATAGATATCAGCTCAAAAACACCAATGAGTTCTAAAAAAGTTGTTAAAATTGCAAAACCAAAATATAAAGTTGTTGATCACGTTAGAATTAGTAAAATATCTGCTTCACCTTTCATCAAAAATTTCGATAGTAATTGGAGTGATGAAGTATTTCGAATTACAAAAATTAATACTAAACAGAGTCCTGTAATGTATGTTATTAAAGACAGTGACAACAATGTAATACAGGGGAAATTCTATGAACAGGAATTACAAGTTATTTCCAAACCATACAGTTTTCAGAATTCAGAAAATATTGAAAACTAAAAAGGTGGGTAAGGATAAACAATACTATGTCAAATGGCACGGATATCAAAAACCCTCATGGATATCATCAAAAGACCTAGTAAAATAAGTTTCTATTTTATTTTACCGAGCAATAGTGTGCCTACTAATCCATCTGGAAAATCAAGCCAATAAACTTATGGTTGATCTTCAAAATCCTATTTACTTACATGGAAATTGGGAAGTTGCTTTGCAAGACTTTACATTTGTGTACAATACATTCCCATTTTATAGTCAATGTAAAATCAATTACAAGAAGCGTGTTCCCAAAACATGTAGCGGTATTTTCTCAATCAATAATATTGATTGATATTGTCCCATTCCGAATCAAATTTTAGATGAAAATAGTGGCATGCTTTTCAAAGATGGATTGAATGTTAGTTGTGAGTTTAGTCCATTTACAATAAAATTTGGAGGTATTGATGATGCCAAGCGAATGAGTAGTGATAAGCTTAACATTGTTGTTCCTGGTACTGAATACCTATTACGTTTCAAAACTTTTATTGATGTCGGCCCAGTGAATGAACACATCAAAATATCTGTATCATATATTAATGAGGTGGAAGATACATTTACATTTACTAATGATTTATATATTGAAACCCTTGAAGAGTTACATAAATATATTTCATTCAATTGTTTACATATATTTAAAACTATTGAAATTGTTAAAGATGGATTTTGCAAATTAAGTCTGATAAAAATTTAGCTAATTCATTCGGATTAGATAAGCAAACATATCAGGCATGTACTTTTAGTGTACGCAAACCAAAAATAATAAAACTTCTTAGACAAATGTTCATATATACTAACATCATCGATCCTATAATTGTTGGTGATTCTTTGGTTCCTCTATTGAAATCTGTTTGGGTTGTTAAACATGACCAGGATTAAGTTGTCAATATAAATATCGATAATCCCATGTACTTACCGGTATCAACATCATGTATGAACAATATAGAAATTAATATTCGTGATGATAGCGGTAAATTTATTGAATTTAGTAAAGATACAAAAAATCATTTGACATTACATTTTCGTAAATTAGATGGCCAATAACAATATTATTAGTATGGATAGTAGCAACCAAAGTGGTAGCGAATTACCATAATTTATTGGTAAACAGTACGGATCTGGATGGTTGAGAACCCTTGGTAGATTTGCACTTCCTATTCTAAAACACATTGGTAGTTTTGGTATGAAAACTGCTAAATATTTGATAATGAATGAGCAGAAAATATTACCATCTCTGAAATCAAATGCATTATCCGAGTTAGGGAAAGTTCTACCTAGTGTTGCAGGTATGTTTCAAAAACAGGAACCAGCACCGACACCGGCTCAAAAACGTAAAACACATCATAAACATATAAACAAACGAATGAAAGGACATGGAACTATATTTTAAAAATGATTTGCGGTAAATCTGAATTGTGTTTATTTGATAGACCGTCTTCCCAATCAATATTTAAAATAGGGGCCTTTGAAAAAGTATATCCGATGAATTCTATTATGGATTGTAGAACTGATATTGAATTTTATTTTAACGGTTCTAAAACTAAATATTTAGATTTGAACCATACATTATTAACTGCTCAAATCAAAGTTGTAGATAAAGATAGAAAACCGTTGGGTGAACCTAGTGATGTAATACCAAATAATTTCTTGTTTCATACACTTTAAAGATGCAGTTCTCGGATTTAATAATATCAAGATTGAGGGTGGTAACAGTACTTATATTCACAAAACTCTAATAAAAACTATTATAAATTACAATAGCGATACTAAAAATACATGTTTAACTCCTATGGGTTATAGTATTGATGACGATAGGAAAAAGCGAACTAAGGGTTCGAAATTATTTTCAATGTGTACATCATTGCAACTCGATTTTATAGATCAACCGAAATATTTACTCCCAGGTGTAAACATTAGATTGAAAAGATCAGAGTCTGCATTATCACTAACAAGTTCTACTACTGCGTCAATTCTTCAATTATTTGATGCTAAACTATTGGTAAGAAGAGTTCGTGTTGATCCCTCTGCATTAGCTGGTCATCAAATGGGTATTAATGGACGTTAACATGTAGTCAACACTGTTTAGCTTGGTTATTATCCAATCGATTTGATGTCTAGCCTTAATAAATGTATTAATGTTGTGCTTTATTATTTTTTCAATTATTTTCATGTGTTGTATTTGTAATAATTATTTAATTAATTTTAGCAAAGCCAGTGCATGATAAGTGCGTGATTTACTAAGACAATACATGATCATCACATGATTTACAAAGACAGTACATGATATGTGAGTAATTAGCAACAAAGAACACACGCATACACACTCAAGACTGCATGTAATTTACAAAGAACTCGCATACATACTTTTGACTGTATGTGATTTACAAAGAACACATACATACACGCTCTAGACTGCATGTGTTTTACAAAGAATACATGCCTACACAGCCGTGACTGCATGCGTAAAAATTTATCACCTACATGTGTGTATTACTATAATGTGATTGGATAAATCCTAAAAAGAGATCCGTGACAATTATTTTTCAAATAATGAGGAGACATTTTCGGACAACTTTCAAAAACTTAACGAAAAAATTGAACAATTTACCCATTTAGGCAGTGATGGCATGTTATTAATATTCTCGAAATACATTTTATTCTGACTAAATATGCTCCCATTAGTTGTCTGTTCGGACATAAATACATTAAAACCCCTTCTGCATTGAAAAATAAAGGAGCTATAGTAAATATTAAAAATAATGATGACAAATGATTCCTTTACTCCATTTATTTAATAAAGAAAGATATAATTGGTGAAAATCCCCAGAGTTTCTAAATATACAGAGTTTTTAGGTGGGTTAGAATATGATGATGTCACGGATTGTCCCATGAAACTTTGCAACATCCCAAAGTTTGAAAAGAAAACTCTAATTTAAATTTAGCAATTAATGTGTTTTCGTACACACCAACCGTGATTATTGATGACAATGAGGTTCCAGATAATTATGTCTTTCACCATCCTCATTTAAAGTTTAATACATAGAACCAAGGTCACTGACGGAAACCCTATTTATTTATTATTGCTAGAAAATAAGGACAGACACCATTATACCGCTGTGACCAATATTGATAGGTTAATGAATTGTCATCAAAACGCCAACTGTAATATACAAATTAGATGCCATTGGTGTCCGCATTGCCTTAATGGGTTTCGATTAGATAATGCATTCAATACACATGTTGCATTATGTGCCAAAAATCAGACTGGCACAACCATTTTCACATTACCCGAGAATAAAAACTTAGAATTCCTAAATTATTCTAAACATATCACCCCACCTTTTGTGATTTATGCCTTAATTTTTTTAAATCTTATTCGTATTTTTATGGTCTCGATTGCATTCCTGATTTTCTTTTTGAGGAAATTGCGACTGAAATTGTTATTCCGTATTATGATTCGGAATGTGATAAATTGATAGGGCCTGTCTTTCAATGAGAATCGACAGTTTAAATCTTGTCGAATCTGTTATTTATGTAAAAAACCGATTGTACATCCGGTTAGAGATCATTGCCATTTTACTGGTAATTATCTAGGGGCAGCTTGCCGAAAATGTAATGTAGCTCGTAGGATTTATCGATTACTACCTATAGTTTTTCATAATTTAAGAAGGTATGACCTTCACCATATTTTAAAATATGGTCTCGATCGCTTTCCTTCATGGAATTTAGATATCATACTGACCTCTACAGAAAAATTTATTTCGTTAATTGTTCACATTAACAAATTGGCTGTTCGATTTATCGACAGTATGCAATTGTTCGTTAGCTAAGGCTGTGAAAACACTAACTTCTCTTCCATTGATTTCGTCTGTCTTTCAAGGTTCTATAGTTGACTGTAAAGGTATCTTTCCGTATAATTTCGCTATTTCTGAGGAAGTTCTTGAAACTACTTATGAGTTGCCTCCAATTAGGGAGGGGATAAATTAAGATGAGTACGATAAGGCACAACTAATCTGAACGCAGAATAACTGTAGGACTTTGCGTGATTATATGTTAATTTACCTTAAACTTGACGTATTCCTTCTTGCGGACTACTTTCAACCATTCCGTGTCAACCTTTAAATTTTTATTGAATTCCGGGTATGTCATGGGCCTCAGCGCTTATGATATTTTACAGCACATGGAAATGTTCAATTTTTACGAAAGCAAAAAACGTGGTGGGTTAACATTTGTTAACAAACATTACAATGCTGCTTCGGAGGATGCAGAATTATTATATATAGATATAAATAATCTGTATGATTGGGCTCTTAGCCAAAGTCTTCCTTACGCTGATTTACTTAGGTGTATGATGGTTTAGATGAGGTTTTGAGTGAATGTGCAAATGTTGTGGATATTGAAATCCTTCCATATGGATATACTATGGAAGTTGATATCAAGATTCCAGATTATTTACATGATTTTTTAAATGACTTTCCGATTGGACTGGAAAAAATGTGCCCATCAAATTCAAAAGTTGAGAAGTTAATGCTCACGTATTATCCAAAGAAGAATCATGTTCTTCATTGGAAGCTTCTCAGGCTTTATCTTTCTCTCAGGGCCAAGGTTGTACATATATATAGAGCTATTAAATACAAGCGATCTCCTATTTTTAAAAATTATATTGATAAAAACACTAATTTTCGTGCAAATGCAGTTAGTGAATTATATAGATTTATTTAAATTGTATAACAATAGCCTGTATGGTAAATCCGTTGAGAACCTTAAAATGCGGATGAATTTGCGACTATTTAATTCAGCTGAAAAGTTAATTACATATTCGTCAAAACCAGCATTTAAAAAAACAATAGAGATTACTGATGATCTTTTTACTGCTCATCTTAATAAGGACTCAATATTTTGGATAGACCTAGCTATATTAGTTAAACAGTATTAGATTTATTTAAACTACGGATGTAACAGTTACAGTATATTAAATTACAAAAATATCGTAATATTTATAACTGTAATATTAATTTAGTAGCGGGTTATACCGATAGTTTCTTTTTAGAAATCAAAAATTTAAAGTTAGATGCATTACCAGCAATGATTTCAGATGACCTATTATACACATACAATTATGATTCCTCTCATTCTTTATATTCTAGGCGACTTGACTCAGTTATAGGCAAGTTCAAGGATGAGAGCAAAGGGTTAAGACACAGTGAGTGGGTTTTCTTGCGCCCTAAATGTTATAGCCCGCTAGTAAATAAGTCAACAATGCGAGCTAAGGGTGTCAAATTACCGGGACCGACATTAAACACCAATTTTATTTACATTGTTATAATAGCAATACTATTATGTCGGTACCTCAAACTAGGGTAGGACCCGAAATCAACAGCTGTTTACCTTTAAAAATTCAAAAATAGCGTTAAATAATCATGACGATAAGAGAGCTTGCGTAATGAAAAACTCAAGTTTTGCATATGGTCATTATAAAGTGGTTGATGTACTTGATGTTGGCGGTAGTTTAATAATGACTGAAACCGATCCAGCAGTTCGAGATCAACAATTCAATGATATATTTGACATTGCTATTGAAATTTATTGACATTTTTGTGAATATGGAAAAAATAAAATTTTGTAAATATTTTATTGTCTTAGTTGAAAAATTTTGATTATGGTATTTTATTACTGTTTTTTAGATTGATTTATTTTTTATTATTATATGTATATATTGAGTTTTTAGTTGATTTAATTTTTTATTTGGATTTTAAAATAATAGTAATAAATTGTAATAATAAAAACTTTTTTAATAATAATAATAATAAAAAGAATAATGATAACTTTTAATAATAACGAAAATTTTTGATTATGTTATTTTATTATTGTTTTTTAGATAAATTAATTATAATATATGTATATATATATATATATATATATATATATATATATATATAGAGTTTTTTATTTGAATTAATTTTTATTAGGGTTATAAAACAATAATAATCAATTCTAATAATAATAACACTTTTTTAATAAAAATAATAATAATAAAAAGAATGATGATAACTTGTAATAATAATATTAATAATATAAATACTACATATAAAAAAAATAATACAAAATATATATAATTTACTACTTATAATATTAGGTAGTAAATTATATTTTAAAAATTTAGAAAAATAATCTGACCTTGAGAATATTTTTGATGAGTCATGGTCTTTATTTAAATGACCTTGAAAAATTATGATGACTCTTGACTAAGTCATGGTCTTTGTTTAAAATTTGGCCTTGTACTTTTAGACTTTGAAAAAATTTTTACCCGGCGAGGGGGTGTGCTGGAGGTGACACATCCCACTACTAGTACATGATTTGATTGGGCTTTTCATCTTTGTGGTGCAACTACATGAACTTATTTACAGTTCAGGAGATGTCTGCACCGGTATTTTTAAAAATAGTAAGATAATTTTTGGGTTTTAAAATAACTATCCAAAAGCTGGTTAACATTTTTTAAATGTACAAATATAAATTTACATATTTTACTTGACACAATTAAACAATTTAATTTTCAAAATATAACTAAGATCCCATAAATATAGAAATCGGACACTTATTATGGGCATTATAGTATTTTTAATATTAAAAGTATTCATTTAAAATTTTAAAATTAATATTATAAATTTAAAAGATTTTATTTTTAAAATATGTATGTAAAATTCATAAAAACATCAAATATATAAGTCAAACCACTAACACATACATGTTAAACTCTTTTATCGCCAACGATCACATGAAGCATTGTACATCAAGCCGTGGGCCGCACTGCAAAAACAAAACTCAACGTAAGATTAACCATTTATTTTGTAAAATAACAATCGTTCAAAATGCAATGTTACAAAATGAAGCATAGAATAAATGCTGTTTTTTTAATTAACTTTGGAATATAAATTAAATTGAAAAAAATCATCGTATTCATTTTTTTGAAGATATTTGATAACGTTTTTCATTAACCAGATCTTCAAAATTTGGCCGATCTTGTTGAGCTGTATTTATTTTTAAAATTGATTGCAGATGCTTATCTGTTAATCTTAATTTTTCTTTAGTTTTATTGTTTTTAATATTGAAAATAATTGTTCGTACAAATATGTGCCTTGATAATATACGCCTAATCGCATGCATTAGGAAACCTGTCAACCGTTAAATAATTGTAAAAATCTGGAATCCCAACTTCCATCTAATTCTGTTTTAATATGAAATGCATTGAATTTCTATTAATTCCAATTGTAAAATGTCATCAACAGTTGTAAAAAGGAGAATTAAATAGTTTAAATTATGTTTTACATTCTATGAAATCCAAAAACCTTCTTTCGAACTCATTTTTTAACAATTTAATTTGATTTGAATATTCTGAAAATTTGAGATCCGGTGATTTTTGTAATAATGACTTGCAACATTCAAAGCAAGATAAATTTTCATTTTGTATCTGTTTTTGCCAAATAATTAATTTTTGTTTGAAAACATTGATATTGTCAAATTACATAGTAACTACATGATGTTTGCCTTGTAGTTTAAGATTAAGCTGACTGAAGTGATTTGTAATGTCAATTGAAAAAGCCAGGTCCTTTATCCATTTATCATCTTTTATTATTCCACATTCATAATTTTTCGATTCCAAAAAAATAATATTTCTTCCAGCCAATTTGAAGAAACGCTTCAAAACTTTATGACTGGAAAGCCATCGAATTTCAGTGAAATACGGTAGATCGGTGAATTCGTTTTCTATGCCTAATAGGAATATGCTATATTGGCGAGGATTAAGACCGCGTGCACGAAGGTAATTCACTATTTTAGTTACATTTTTTAGTACATGCTCGATATTTAAAACTTTGGAGCACAATGTTTGTTAATGAATAGTGCAATGAAAATGTTGAACATAAGTATTACGTTGTTCTCTGCATTCTCTGCAAATTGTTGTCAATTAACATATCAACTCCTGTAGTTGTATCGTACATAAGACCAATTTCTAAAAGCTCTTCACTTTTAAGTTCACATCACATCCACGAATAAAAATAGCCAAATGAGTCGTATCCTGCACATCTTTACTTTCGTCAATTTCTATAGAATGGGTCTCAAATGATAGAATTGTTGATTTTAATTGAATTTTTAAATTCACCAACCCTTCTAGTAATGGTATTTCGAGTTAAGCTTATATTAGAGTCTAAACTGACACCCTCTGTGATAGTGTTTAGATGTTATAATTATAGAGGTTTGACTTTCATAACGTTTATAATTTAAAAATAAAGATATTAAATGGCGAATACTATTCAAAGCTTGATTAGCTTCTTTTTTTTAAACTAATGGCATATTCAAGGTCGGAAATTTGATCAGCTGACTCTGAAATCTTTATTGATATAATACCATCAATTGTTTACCCTTTATTGGCTTCAATATATTAATTGAAATATATTGTCTAGTTGTTAGTGCTTACTTCTTTTAATGTCTGTCAGAGTATTAGAAGTTATCAAGTGTTATAAATAGAATTTGAATCTTCAGAATCATCTTGAATTTTCTCAATATTTTCTGAGAATTTTTGAATTCTGCTTTGCTGAATCATTATAGTTGCTCTAGTTATCGCTTCCAAGATTAAGATTTTGTGAATCTAGAAAGTAAATATAAATGGGATTTTTTCATCTAAGGTGCAAATTTCTTACATAAGAACAAACATTTATAATGTAAACTATGCTTCGGGTATTACCTTGGTACACGGTTTACTACTCCCTTGGTATTTAGGAGGAAGAACTTTATTTTATTATTTTACAACCAGGTAGTTAGTGAATCGGCTGTGTTTAATTATCAATAAATTATACAATTATTCTTTTACAAATAAGCGTCGCATCCAAATTTTCGAGCTTTTGCTCAAAATTATTGTCAGTCTTTCAAGTCGTAGTACTGCCTGTATATTGAAATGAAAATCCTAACGTTTTTGAAGCAGAACGGGTTAAATGATTTTCCGATGACAAATATTTGGAATTCCAGACATATTTGAACCAATAAGAACAGTTACTTGGTCTCTGCTTTTCTTTCTATTACACTCATTAAATTACTAAAGATTTATCGCCTAGTAATTTCCAGAGTACAACTGTTTAACCAAGATTGAAAATATTGTGTGAAGAAAATTATACTAAATTTACCAGAAATATCCATTTTTGTTATTCTGTGAATTCTGTGAAATTTAATTTAAATAAATGGAATGCATTTGTGTAAACTTTGTTAACCATTCACTCAGAGTCACTGTTAAAGCGTTATTTTATTCTTGCATCTGCTTATCACTAACTAAAACATGATTTTGAATCATATTAGAGTAGCCTACCTTCTAGACTGGTTTATTGTACTGCGCTTAGAGCTATTACAGTTCCTAACAGCTATTGAACATAAAGTTAAAAACAATTAAACTACTGTGATTCCAGATGCTTTTTAGTCGAATTTTCAATTTTCGATTGATTTTACATATCAACACATAGTAAATTTTTACTCTAGATTCCTGGAGTATCTAATCTGAGTTTCTTGACACTATCAGGTTTTTTATTAAAATCCTGAACATCCTTGTCAGTGAGGCTAAGGCGTTAGTATCAAAATAGCATTTCATGGATTTGGTTGACAGAATTTCATCACACCATCCTTTCTCAATTCCGGTTGTAACTATTTATATTAAACCATATTTTAAGAAATCGTCACTGTATTTTCCTCTTTTCTTAGCGCCAAGATATTATCATGAACTCCGATTTTTTTAAAAGAAAAATTTTAAAATTTTAAAATTTGATTAACTTTTTGAGTTTATAATTAAATTATATTAAAGAATGTACGATACATTAAGTGATATCCAGTACATTTCCCGATAGTATACTAGTTTCGAGCTAATGGGTCTCATCAATAATATCAGATTTCTCTTCGCGCCAGGTAAGTGTAAAAACAGTGTCAAGTTAACACTGTTATATACTTATCCTGATGCACTGGACATCAAATAAGTTTACAATGCTTGGATTTAAGTCAAGAAAAAAGATGAATCTTTATCTTGAAACCTCCTTTCATTTGAAAACCAAGGTAGATACAATCTTACTTCTGTGAACTACAAGTTCAACACAGAAACTGGTAACAAGCTATCAGAAATTATATTAAATTTATATATATATATATAATATATATATATATATAAATTATTATAATATTGATTGAAGATTAGTAATGAAATAGTAATTGGCATTTTTTAATACCAAAACTTATCTTTATAAATGCTGTAATATTGCTTAAGTATAATTTTGTTAAATTCTGTGGCAATAAACAATTTCGGAAGATAACCATTGATAAATCGCTATATGACCCTTCACCGGTTACTTGAAAAGGTTGAAAAAAGAGGTTGGCAAACTTCATGTCACAATGAGTAACATATAAGAATCTCAAAGACTGAAGAGCAATAATCTCTTTTTCTGGATAATAATAAACAATTATTTCATAACTTCAAAATATTGTTTATTAAAAATTTAACATGTAGTCGTATTTAAAACACTTTATAGCCACAATTTATCCAGATCTGCTCTGGAGTAATCATAATTTCGTCAAATATCATTTGAATCATTAATTCTATTTTTTAAAAAATTCATATTTTAGTTATTTTAAATAATTAAATAAATTTGGCAACGATTTAATTAAAAGAAAACTCCAATAAAATTTTACTTTGTGAAACTATTTAAACCTGTAGTTGGTGCTTATTTGATAATATAGTATTTCTTGTTATTGTTATTCATTCATTTTCTAATGATTCTAAAAGAACCTAAAAATGTTAAATTTAGTTTACAACTTTCCTTCATCTCCTTTAAAGTATATTAAAATTCTTAGAACAACATTTTTGATTACTCATACATTTATTTTATGTTTCCGAAAATTTGTGATAGGAAATATTGATGACCACCCTTATACACGTTTGTTTTCTAAATATTTCTTAATTTGTGTATATTAAATGAAACTGGCCCAGGGATAAACAATATCTAAGGTGACCTTACATTGATTTATTATACACGATTTTTTATCGCTGCAGATCTGGCAGATTCGCCACGAAAATCAAAAATGTAACACATCACGTTTGTATTGATTATCGATATTCATTTTCTATGGGTACTAATATGCGTCCGATATTTACGAGATTGGTGACAGACAAGCAATGATAAGTTTTGACAGGTTCGAAATGTTATTGGTCTAGTAATGAGTCATAGCAAATCCAACGCATGCTATTAATTCACACGAACTTTTAAACTGACCTGACACATTTAATTTTTTTCAAAAGCAAACATTTTAATTTCTAATGATTTGGATTTTGGTAACCAATTCTAATACAAATTTTCATATACTTGTATTTGTCAACCTGTTATGTAGCTCTCGGTATTTACTCATCAATAGTTTCACTTAATGTCGGCGTTCCACTGAACTTTTGAACTTCTCAAAACCTCGGATAATTTACACAACATTCTTTTTATATAGAAGTAAATTCAATAAAGAAAAACTTTTTAAAAGTTAAGCTGGATTGAATGTATGTTTTAGTTAAAGACAAGTGGCAAGTGAGATAAAAATTGTTGAAGTTATTCGAAAGTGGCGTAGAATAAATTCAGATGTACGAACATTGATTAATTAAATTATTCTACAAACCTTTAAAGTGACATGTATGTACGGATAATGAGGCGAATACAAATACGATAATATTAACAGGGTACCCAGAAAATATGTTTTAAAAAATGCAAAATAATTTAAAATAAATAAATAATTTATAAGTTAACTGGAAAACCCGAGCGATAAATAAGAAAATAATGAGATAAACCTTTTCTCAAAATGCCAATAAAGGGATTAAATTTTCACAGAAAAGATGGAATATCACCTTACTAATTAGTTTGTGGTAGGCTTAATTTGATTTTTTTTGACCAAACTTTGTGAAAGAGAAATTTGTATGAAAAACCAAATATTGGTAAACTACTTAAATAAAAGAAGAAGCAGAAACAGAAAGCTATAAATAATGTGAAAGGTGAGTTCCATTGAGTTTAAATCTATAATACTGATAATCTATACTAATAATGTCGTCTCCATCAAAACTCGTACGACACACACACCCTCATATATATATATATATATATATATATAACCCAGAAAAATGATTTCAAAGATAAAGATTCCAACCATTGCGCTCTAGTAATATTAAAAAAAACGATTGCCAAGTTTATCAGTCAATTGAAAGTTTGGCGGTTCAATTGGAACATTTTCGTAAATTTTATAATCGAATATTTCACGGATAACTTCAATGATTTTATATTCGCCAAAGGCTTTATCCTTACATTTTAATTTTATTAATTTTCAAATTATATTTAGAAATAATATTAAAATAATTTAGTAAATTTATAATGAGCATAATTTAATATTCATTACTCTCCTCAATTCAATGATACCATAACACTTTAGTCTTTCGATTTTCTGAACTTGACTGTATTTGGAATTTTTTGCGACGCTGATACATATCGCAGAATTATATTAGGTCGTTTGTTTTTAATTTTATCTTCGCTAGATTGAGTTCTGACAACGAAAACTTACAAAAAGAACTCTAATAAGTTAAATAGAATAAGTAAAGTTATATGTAGAAGAAAAATAGATACTCTGTAATTATTAAAATATTAACTAGATTACAAATTAGTAAAAAGGATAGTAAATTTAATTGTTCAAATATTATTAAAATTATCGAAGATAAACTAGATAAAACTCGAATAAATATTTCAAGTAATTTAGTGAAAATACTAAATACTTTCTTCTCAAAACATATGAGTTAAATAAAACACTCAATACTCATAGTAAGTTAAATCGGATTTTATAAAATATTGGATATTGTAAATTTGTTGCGCTTCACTCTGCTGTACGTTCAATTTTAAGGAAATCGGTATTATAAAATCTGGTTATAGTAAAAAATTCTGGTAAAAACATTTTATTATATCCAAAAGTTTCTGTAATTCAAGCAAAGAACAAATAGTTAAATTAATATAATTTCTATTCTGAATGAAATTATTTATGATATATTCAGAATCGTCATTTTGAAGAACATTTAAAATATTTAATTTTTTGTTATATAAATCTAAATTTATAGATCACATTGCCTTCTATATTTGTATAAAATTTAACGACATGCAATTTACACTGAAACTCACTGAACAAATCAATTCATTCACTCCCAGAATTTTAATTAGTTCAGTGAAGTAACAATCAATGAAACATTAATTTGAAAAGTAAGGCAAGCTAAGAGGAAATTAGTAAAATCATAGCTGAAACCAACATTGGTTTGTGGTTACAGATACATATTAGGTCTATAATAATTAATATTGTCGATATTTTATATTATATTAATTTGTGAGTATGTTATTGATTTATTTTGGAAGGATCATCCGTAGATGAGATGTCCACATACTACTTTTATAAAATACCCCTTGGGGCCAACAAAAAATATTTCTAAACTTTTTCTTTTACCATATAAATAATAACTATAGTGCTTATAAAGACTGATGAAATCAATAAAGCTAACTGTCAGAAGTAGTTCAGCACAAACATCCGTATTCCCATGCCGACTGCTGCCAACTAATTACTTCGTACGCCGCTTTCGTCAGAACAGGAAACAGTTTCCGATGACTGCTGACAAGCTTCAAATGTCTGCAAGTAACTTTCTGTCCCAGTGGAGTAGAAGTAGTGGGTCACATGAGAATGCAGCTTGTTGTGCAATTAACATTTCTTTTCGAGTGGCCTTCCGAGCTCGTTTAATTGTATTCAGAGACAGTGCCACGTTATTCAGTTCTACTCCCATTGCTTGCGCCACAGCACTAACGACAAACATGGGACTATAATCAGGTAGCTTGACTCGGTCGAGAGCAGCTGCGACATCTTTTGTAACAATGCTTTTCTTCCGCGTCCGCTTAAGCGTAAATGGACTGTTTGTTGAAGTTGATGCAGCTTTGAAGTTGTCATCTGAATCTGAAGAAGTGGCAATGGTCGAACTGAGGTGCACGGGAGAAGTTGATTGGACAACTATGCTGACTTGCCGTAAGCTTGCTGTGTACTTCTGCTTCCGAGCAGCTGTTTGAGTTTATCTAAACATTTTACGTGCATCTTTTTTCATCAAGGGTTTGTCCACGACAGTCACGCTCTTGATGGATTCTGTTGTTGTAGCACCGGAAAGTGCTCGTCCTCCTCATTCGTCAAGAGACTTGTGGCATTTTTCTTCGAGATATCATTGAGGTCACCGCTGAACTGTTCTTCCTTAAACCGACAGCCATCTTTTGGCGTCAGCCGATTTTTCTTTAATACACAGTACTCGTCATACAATTTCTGAAGCTTGCAAACGCCAGAGTCCACTTCTAAGCGCCGCATCTATGGTTACTTTGGCAGCTTCTGCAATTGTTAGCCCGCTTATCAGGTGATGAAACAGAAAGTTTCGCAAGATAGCACCATTTGTTGGCAGCCCAGATCCTAGAATATCCTTGTCAGTCATCCCCAGAAGGCAAAATTGTAGTGAACTCCTGGACATTCTGGTAGTGCCATAACTGAACTATTATTATTATTATTATTATTATTATTATTATTATTATTATTATTATTATTATTATTATTATTATTATTATTATTATTATTATTATTATTATTATTATTATTATTATTATTATTATTATTATTATTATTATTATTATTATTATTATTATTATTATTATTATTATGATTATTATTATTATTATTATTATTATTATTATTATTATTATTATTATTATTATTATTATTATTATTATTATTATTATTATTATTATTATTATTATTATTGCTATTACTATTGATATTAAAGTTTATTTATATTTAAAAAAATTCTGATCTCAGTTCATACACCGCTTACTCGAGACCAACACAAAGAAAAATGAAAGGAAGACTTATCTATTGACCGAGTCTTGTATCTTGATGCAAGCCTCATCAACAAGTATCGTTTTCTTAGTAAAATATCTTATTTTATCATACAATTAAATATTGACTGGTAAACATTTAATACATTTTATGTATTTGTGCTGAAAATTTGTTAACATATAGGGTAGTTCACATTATACAAAATACATATTGGATTATATTATACCGAGAAATTAGTTTGCAATTTATAAAAGAATGCTACCAAATATTCACTGTTTCTAACCAAAATTGTTGATAAGCTAAAAGTAGCATCAATTATTAATCCCACTAGTGACACCTGGTAAATGAAATAAATGCAAGTAATGCTGGATTATAATCAACTGAAATTATGTAAATAATATTTAATGTCATTATATTAGTTTTAACCCGACGGGTAGTCGGGTACGGGATAACGACAGATTCCGCGCTATCAACTAAAAAGTAGCTCGAGGTTGTGACCCTTAAATATGCACAGATCTGTTCAATTCTTGTAATAGAGTCACATTGTGAAGTGGAACAGGGGCAGCCTTGTAGAGTAGCATATTCCCAACATTTTTTTGACAATGAGAGCTTGGGTCACCTTTTATATTTGCTAATGTAATAATTGTGTATCAACTGTTAAATATAAAATTTTATGTATGTTTAATATTTTACATTTTACATATTTATTTACATATCAAAAATTTCATTTATTTACAGTATTTAAATATATTTTTAAAATTAAATTTGGAAAAATTGAAAATTATGTGAGATCGTTTGGTTCTCACAGATTGTTACAAACTTAACAATAACTCTAAATTTTCACCTTTATTTACTGAATCTCCAAAATAATAATCTACTAAAATATTTATATTTTATATTTATTTTTCAAATAAATCACGCTGATTACATCTTAAGCCGAGTCACCTAAATATTGAATAAAGTTCAGTAATAAAAATATATAATCCAAACGTCTACACAGTTTCAATTATTTTAAAAATTTCTATTTAATGATTGATAAACGATTTCTAGGTTGCTCTTCATCTTGAACCATATCCAAGGAGGTCAATATATTCGGTCAAAGATGATCTTTCATATATTTATAAAAATTATGCTAACCACCCTGCTTACTATAAGAAGCTTCATTTCAAAACCAAAAAACAATTGCCAGTGGTTTTTGTATATGATAGCTATTTGATATCTAGTTATGATTGGAATCAAATTTTTGGTATTAAACGGCCTCAAACGATTCGAGGAGAGCCAAATGATTTCTTTGTTGTTGGATTACTTTTAGACCGAGATAGTTGCGATGAATTATCCAAATCTGGGTTCGATGCTGGGTATACATATTTTGTTGGTGAACAAGTTTCCTTTAGCAGGTAAAGTTATTCCATTTACTCGAATATGGGTTGAATATTAATAGTTATCAACATTTCTATTTTAAATTTCTTTTTTTATAACTCTTGTCTACTTTCATCTAAATTTTAAACATTTTTCATTTTTTATGTCATTTAACATTTTAACAAAAATTTATATAATTTTACATTTATCTACGGCAGAACGTAAAGAATTTAGATATAGAATTTATAAATTAATCTGAATACAATTTTCTCGGAATTTCGGGAAATGCAGCTGGAATAATTTTAGAATGGAAAACCCAGAGGCGGATCCCAACTATAAAATTTGGGGGAGCTACTAATTTTTTCAGTCATAGTCAAAGTTTTACAAACATTGAAATATGCTCAAAATTTGAGTCTCAAAATGCTGACATTGTGGAGAAAAATATGTTTACTTTGCACAACAACCTTTTCGTGTTTTACATTTATTTTAATGAAAGACACGATTACTTGTAAATATCAATATTTTGTACTTCCTAATGAAGATATACCGCTTAGAAGGGAATAAGAAACGCACCATTTTCATACTTACAATTTGAAATAAGTTTATTAAATCACAAAAATATAAACATGAGGCATCCATAACTAATTATTAAAGAAGTAAAATTTTTGAGTGGAGAGAAGCCCACTTTTTTTCGAAGCCATTCACTGATAAATCATTTGTTTGTTCACTTGTCATGTTGTATAGTGCAAATGTCATAATACGATTCAAAGTTGAAAAAGTCCTCTTTACAGTTGCTGTTGAAATCGGAATCGTCTTAGCCACTTGATCTAGCTTGTTCATATTTTGAAGAAATGACATGTCAATTGGTTCTTGAGTTTCCATAATTCACTTAGCCCGTTTCATTTCACTTTCCAAAAGGGTCTCATTGATTGTCAAAGCACAGTGAATGCGTTTGAGTTCGGAAAGAATAGTAAGGATTTTGTGGAGAGTAACAGATGTAAGTCGCATTTCTTTCAACAAAAAATCCAAAGCTCCTTCTACCATGTTCAAATTCGATTCATCGACACTTATGGGATCCATTGCCAATTTACATGGTTGCAGAGTTGAGATGAGTTCAGGAACACTAGATTCCAAGTATTCATGCCAATTATGTCCATAATCATTGAGAGTTTTTTTCACAGCTAGTATCATGTCATTCAAGACAGTTAACATTTTCAATGAACTGTTCCAACGTGTCTTGACGTCGACGGCTAGTAGTTAGAAATCGATTCCGAGAAAAGTAGCATTTTCCTTCAATACTTTGACCAAGTTGAGATTATATTTGAACTTTCTGATTGCTTCTCGTACATCTTTTAGAGTTTTTGTAATACTCAGTGCTGGGTCATACTCGTACTCTTCTGCGACTATTTCTTCGTCAGATATTGCGACATCACAACCATCATTACTCTCGGAATCTGTCTCATCGGAACTGAGAGCCATCAACTGTTCTTATCATACCATTACTGCTTGCAACACTTTCAGAACCCTTTGAAGAACCAACAATTTCTACATCTGACACTTCGTTATCGCCACAATCACCATCGCTGGTCTCGTCAGACATCGAGGATGAAGAATTGTCATCATAATTGAGATCAGCAGAAATTTTTTTGGGTTTCTTTTGAGTTGTAACGCGTTTCACACAATTGTGTATGTTGTGATCGTAACAGATGTGATGGAGTCGATTAGACAATCGACCGCATTTGATACAAACAGGTGCGCCATCCATAGCTTGTACAATACAATCCTTGTCAGGATCAACCTTGAATTGTTGATTTTGTAACCTCAATAGTTTTTTAGCGTCTCATTCTTTACCCATTTCAATCATTACAAGATTATGATTGTAACCATTCGGCCCGAAAAGATGAACGTTCATTACTTTGATTTGCTTGAATGTTGCTTCATCGCTGACATAAGAAAGTTTAGCTCCATTAATGTCGTTTTTAATGTTATTTTTCACAAATGCTGCAGCTCTGTAAACGATCTTTCGAACCTTCTCGTCATTTTTCGGTGCTTCCACTTTATTGTAACTTTCTATCAACTTCTGCATCAAAGAATTCGTGATTTGATTAAAACTGAGGCCGACATCTGCAGCCAGTTTTGCAACAATTTCATCAGTTAAAGTGAGTTTTTCTTTGAAATATGTATCGATCGTTTTTCGCTGAGATTGAGTTGCAGCAGAATCTTTTGATTTTTCTAGTTGAACGTATCGATATTGATGAAAATTCCACAAGTGAGAATGAATCTGTTTTGTGTTGTAATCTGTTCGTTTGATGAGCTTGTCTTTTGCGTCATCAGAATAAAGATTGCATTCTACCGTGAATTTGTCGTTTTTCAAAATTTTGCCATTTTGTGTAAGTTCCTCTCGCAGCTCTCTCCATATTCGAGTCTTTTTAAATTTTAAATTTATTTATGGCTGATTTATATCCATCAAAACTGGCTAACCTTGTTTTTGTCTAAACATATTCAAATTACTGTCAAATTTTTAATGTTCAAATTTATAAAATTGATTTCTGAAGAATATTTAGTAAACAGTTTTTTCCCATCAAAACTGACTAACTTTGTTATTGTCTAAAACACATTTAAATAACATTCTAATAATTACCGAAAAAGCATAGCAATATGCTAAAAATAAGTTTTGGTATTAAATTATAAAAGTACTAAATGGTCTATTTAGCAAATTTTTATGTTTATAACAGAATGATTTATTTAACACATTTCTGTTTTTAATTTTTTCGATTTTTTAAAATCTCGTTTTTGATTCTACCTTGTTATGGAATCTCGTATTGCCGAGACCTAGATTCCGAGACTCAAAAATAATATATTTAATAACAACATAAATATCAAAATACTAAAATTTCTCTATTAACTTACAAAATAAAAAATCTTGTGTAGAAAATAATTTTTAAATTACAATTCACAAATAGATTCAGAAAATTATAAAAAATTATATAAAATTAAATAAAATTAAAATAAGTACATTAATTAAAATAATTAGTA
This sequence comes from Schmidtea mediterranea, assembly GCA_022537955.1. Lineage (NCBI taxonomy): Eukaryota > Metazoa > Platyhelminthes > Tricladida > Dugesiidae > Schmidtea > Schmidtea mediterranea. The sequence goes on from CM039680.1 coordinate 215,429,655, forward strand.
ATTTAAGAGTTTACCACAATATATATTCAATTTGATTCACAGTTTATGATTTTGTACTTCTTCTACACAATTGCTAACAATTCTTTAAAGGAAGATAGTGCTTTATTTATTATGCCTGGCCAATGATATGTTAGATATTTAATCTTTATTTAATAAATACGGCTTCCTGTGTTCTGAAATTAATAAAAATTGTACCAAGATACTATGGAGAACCATCCTTCTTTGAATTGTGATTAAGGGTAAACAGATACTTATTCTTTATTGACTTTACATTGAAAATATTTGATACAACGATTTTATGTTGTAGGTATTATTTAAATAAAATAAATAAATATTATAAAACAAATGAAAACAAATTTCGTTTGAAAATCCACAATCAAATAATCCACAATATTCGAATACAATGATTGTAAAAGAGCATAAACTGTTCAATGTGAAACTTTATTTTGTTTATAATGTGATAATTGGTCAATATGATATTTGATTTTTAATACTGTCTATAAAGTGATATGAATTTATTTTTAATTTATTGATATAAATAATGGTAATTGATTTTAAGTTAAGGGAATTAATTAAAATATATACTTAATAATTTATTTATAACTTGTGGGTGTGGGAAAACATAATATTAAAAATGATTATTATAATATATACAAAATATTAAAATAATAATAAAATTCTAATAGTCTTTTAAACAAGTACATTACGTTTCATTTGGATTTTCGATTTAGAGAAAATAGTGGGATTTTTCAGAAATATTCTTTCATTAAAATAATGATTTTTATTTTTTCTGCCATCCTATTGATTTAAAGTGAATGATGATTAGAAGTCGATTTATTGACTGTTAAATATAAAGCGTCGAAGAACTGACATATTTCCCTGCCACAATGCTCGTCAAATATAGACAACATTCAATATCTCAATGGAGGACACTTGGAGTTAGATTACTATTGTATTCCTTTAAGAATTCTTTATAAATACTGCAATGGTTGCAATGTTACAATTTTTCATCCGAAATAATCATAATGAAAATTTAGATAAATAGCTATCTAAGTCAATTTCCGCAATATTTATTCATAAAAATTTAACTACTCTTTCATTCTGCTTCTTCTTTTCCGATTGATCGTTTTTCACTCATTTGTTTTCAAAAAATATGTTTATTTAAATAAAGTTTTCAAATCTAATAATTATAATAATAATGTTATAAAATTAAGAAAAATTTTAGCACTTATTTCATTTCATTTTTTTGGTTTTTAAATGATTTTTTATACTGATTTAGTATTTCATATTTCATTGAAATTATGCGATTATACATGTTCCCTTCCTTTTATTCACTTTTGATTTTCAGATGCTGCTAAAACGGTCATGTAAGTTATATACCATGATTTCATGCATTAATCTGAGCCTGGAGCGATCCACATATTTTTTAACTTATTATATAAAAGTGTCTAATTAATCGACACTTTGACGAAATTTGAAGTTTAATGAAGATCTTTTCCTTTCAGTTTTAATTACTTGAAGATTATGTTGTTAAAACGGCCTGGAAATAAATCGGGGTATCATGAAAACAAAATTAATTTTATTAAATGTAAATGTTTTTGAGCTAAATCAATGGAAATAAAAGAATGGAAGATGATATGTTCAATTTGTGAAAGCCCAGCAGTTTTTACTGTAAATATTTTTATTTAGCGGGTCTTCTCATTGGATTGAAATGAATCGTAAATGCTCCCTTAAAAATATTGAATTCTATCCGTCAATCGGACCCGGATATAAAGATGCATCTGTTCGACCTTGGAATGAATTTGTGACTCAAGATCGAATGAATGGAGAATTTTACACAAAAAAGTTCCAAAAAGCAAAAGAATCAGGAGCTAGATCAATTGGTATAACGTCATTTAATGAATGGCATGAAGGAACACAGATTGAACCTGCGATTCCCCATTGGAATCCCGGCAATAGACTTAAATATGAAAATTACTTACCAAATTCCCCTACATTTTATTTGAATTTAACCAAAAAATTTGTACGAAATTTTTCAATATTGACTTAAATATTTAATTATTTTTGTCAAATATGTTGTTTAGTGATTTGTTGTTTAACTGATTTCTGCGTCTGATAATGTATATGGCTTTATTTGGGACTAAGGTTTATAAATTTTTATTTATAATTAAATTTTTGTCTGTTAATAATCCTATATTTACCTAATTTTTTTATTATGTTTAATTAATTATCTGTTAAGCTACTTGCCATTCTAAGTAATATATTTTTATAAAACGTCTTTGTTAGAATGTAGAAGACAATCAATTGTTACTAATTTCTCATTTCTCCTTGCTCTCATCCTTAAACTTTGCTATAACGGATGCTAGTCGTCTTGAATATAAAGGATGAGGGGGGGGGTCATAATTAGATGTATCTAAAAGGTCATCCGAAATCATCGCTTTTAATAAAATATCTAATTTTAAATTTTTTATCTCCAAAAAAAAAGCTGTCCGTATCACCGGCAAAATAATTTATATCACAATTATAAATAGTTCTATACTTTTGCAGCTCTATATACTGCAACTGATTCATCCTAAGTTTGGATAGATCTAGTACTGATTGTCCGATGTAACTAGGCCTATCCAAACATATTGAATCCTTATTAAGATGCGCGGTAAACAGATTCACATCAACTTCAATGTTTTTTCTGAATGCCGGTTTTGACGAATATGTAATTAACTTTTCAAATGAATTACATAGTCGCAAATTCATTCGCTTTTTAAGGTTTTCAACGGATTTACTGTAAAAGATTAATTGTATAATTTAAATAAATCTTTATATATCTCACTAACTGCATTTGCTCGCAAGTCAGTATTTTTATCTATATAATTTTTAAAAATAGGTTTCTGTAAATTTTATACATCTATGTACATTCACAACCTTAGCCCCAAGCGAAAGATAAAGCCTGAGAACCCTCCAATGAAGAACATGATTCTTCTTTGGATAATGCGTGAACATTAGCTTTTCAACTTTTGAATTTGGTGGGCACATCTTTTCCGGTCCAATCGGAAAGTCATTTAAAGTCAATTTTCTGGAATATCAATATCAACTTCCATAGTATATCCATATGGAAGGGTTTCAAAATCAGCAACATTCATACACTCATTCAATACATCATAAAAACCTTCTATGGAATTCAATAGAAATTTAAAGGTTCAAGTCCATTGTATGCAATGGCCTTTTCACGGAACTGTTGAAAGTAATCAGCGAGTAGGAATAGGTCAACTTTTAAATAATTCATCATATAGTCACGCAAACTACCACAGTTTTGTTGCATCTAAACCAATTCAGCATTAGCATACTCATCATCATTCACACCCTCCCATTTAGGAGGCAATTCATAAGTAGTTTCAAGAACATCAAAAGGCGCGGCATAATCATAAGGAAATATACCTTTAGAATCTATAATAGAACCAGGAAAGGCAGAGGTAGTAAGAGGTAGTCTAGTAAGTGTTTTTACAGCCCTAGATAAAGAGCAATTTACAAATTGCATACTATCTATAAATCTAACAGCCAAATGTTTTATATGTACAATTAAAGAAATAAATTTTTCAGTCGAGGTAGCGATAATGTCTAAATTCCAAGAAGGAAAACGGTTGAGACTATGTTTTAAAATATGATGCAGATCGTAACCTTTTAAATTTTGAAACACTATCGGAAGCAACTTGTATATTCTACGAGCAAAATTACATTTTCGGCACGCTGCACCAAGATATTTATCTGTAAAATGACAATGGTCTTTAGCAGGATTTACAATCGCTTTCTTGCAAAGATAGCAAGTTCGACATGATTTAAATTCTCGTTGTTCAGTGAAAGACATAAAACTTAACAACTTTTTCCCTTCCACATCATAATAAGGTAGGACAATTGTGACAGCAATTTCCTCTACTTTTTTAAGAAATAAAGATATGCAGTCAGGTCCATAAAATTCAAAATATTGCTGTGTTTTTGTGTAGTTATTTAATAGTAAAAGGCCTTCTGAACTAGGCATATGAATTTGGTGATGTCTAACATCAGGTGGTAAAACGGACTCGAAATCGGCATAAATTACATAGGGAGGGGTGATGGTTTTAGAATAATTTTCAAATTTTAAATCTTTGTTATCGGGTAATGAGTAAAGGGTTGTACCCGTCTGATTTTTAGCGCATAGAGCTACATGTTTATTAAAGGCATTATCCAGCCTGAAACCATTTAGGCAGTGTGGGCACCATTTGCATCTAATTTGAACTGGACAATCGGGGTTCTGATGACAATTCATTAATTTATTGAGATCACTCACTGCGGTGTAGTGGTTCCTATCACTTTTATAAATGTTATAAATGTTAAAAATACCGACAATAAATGCTTCCTTTATAGTATTCTGGCAATTCTTAAAAAAGATTTAATTTTATAAAATCGGAATAGAGCTGCTAAATACATCGAGTTTTTAAACGATTTAGTATATGACGAAATTACGGATTGTCCAATTAAATTAATAAATATCCCCAAATTTGAAAAGAAAAATGCCAGTTTAAATTTAGCAAAAAACATCCTTTCTTATACTCCAACTGTGATAATTGACGAGGTTCCTGATAGTTATGTCTTCCATCACCCTCATTTAAGTATAATTCATCGTTCAAAGGTCACTGACGGAACACCTAATTATTTGCTTTTATTAGAGAAAAGTGGCCATCAATTGGGTTATATTTACCGTATGTATTCAATTGATTGAATTCGATATTCCCATGTTAACCGATGAAATCTATTCAATTGATAATAATGCTTAATTATATGTTTTATTAATTCACCCACTATTACAATTCATTAAAATATTTTTATGGTTGAGTCTGTTGATTTGAAAGGTAAAGATTATCAACATTTGGAATATTGATTATGTTTTATGAAAATAATGAATATAGCTGTGAATATTGACATTTGAAGAAAAATGATTGGTTAAGAGAAAATGTAATGATTTATTTTAAGGAATTTATTTGTATGGATATCTAAATAAGTGGGTGATTTTTATAAAAGGGTAGTAAAAATAATGTTATTTAATGAGAAATAATTGGACTTACTCCAGTAGTTTTCTGAACTGTAGCATTTAAAACGTATTATATATCAGGTATTAATTCTGCACAGTTTTTCTTTACTCCATTTTTAAGTGATGCGTTAATAAAATCTCTTCTAGTACGAAATTGTCTTTCAACTACACCGTTAGCATTATGATGATACGGATTTGAAAATATCAACTCAACTTCTGCTGTCTTTGCAAGTTCTTTAATACCTTCGAAAATTTTTCCACAATCAACGTGTAACTCCTTAGGTGCTCTAAATTCAATAACCAATTATTTAATAAAACTTTCTTTATTGTGTTTTCATCCTGCCTACTAAAAGTAATAAATGAAATGTATTTACTGTAATGATCGATTATTGCACAAATATATTTTTATACTGAACGTTTCTCTAAATGGACCTCAAATATCCATATTAGTATAATAATGTTGCATGTAAACCGCTTTCCCATAGGCTTTATATAGGGGGTTTATCTGAGATTTTTCTGTTAAAAGTGTGTGTGTGTGTGTTAAAAATCTTTGACAAATTGATCTCGTCGTATTTAAAAAATATTTCTAAAATGTATCTCGTCGCAAACTCCTCGATAAATTTTTGAAATATTTTAAAATCCTCTTCAAGAAATATGTCAAAGATTTAATAAAAAATTAATCTAATGAAAAATTAAATCCTAAAAAAAATCTCAGAAAATAATTATGAATAGGGTGAGGCACGTCTTACATGCAACATTATTATACTACTCTAGAAATATTTGATGAATTTCTTATGCTCGATGAAACTTTATTTAAATGCTCGATGAAACTAGTTGAATAAAAATGAATAAAAATAAAATTATAAAACCTGAAAGAATTTTTTTTTATATTTTAATATTTTCACGATTGATTATGCTTAGATCTATATCAGTATAATTCGCCTTATATTTCTTATTTATTTCCTCTCTTTTTTCTATATATGGTATTCTATAATTCTTATATGGGATTGTTCTGATTCCATCACTTAATATATATCTTTTATCATCATAATTATGTTATCCTTCTTTTGAATATTCTTGTAGATATAATTTATGATGATCTGATTTTAATGTCCATCCACCTACATCTTTTTGTTCTATACCTAATAAACATTTTTTTGCTTGTTTATATCCTAAGTTTAAGATTGAAGGTTTTGAATATCCCTTCACTCTCTTATGTTCAAAATGTGTATTGGAATTAATATCTTTTATATCCAAGAAGTATACCTTAGATTTTAAACCACAAAAACCTAGAATCTTTTTATTAGGACCAATTTCATTGTTGAAATATCCAAGTTTAGTATCATGGATATGTTCTTGAATATTTCCAATATTTTCTCCATTCAATAATTCTAATATTATAGACTCTGTATTCCCAAAATGGATCTTGAAGTTATTTGTATAAGTTTTGGATAAAATATTATATATAAATTTATATATTACAAGTTTTGATAGTTCTAAGATTACAAATCCTATATAGTTGACCTTATCAAATTTAATTATAGATTTTGTAAGATGTGCTGCTACACAGTCTTCTGAGAAGATCTTAAATCTTTGAAAACCTATTTTTGAAGCAACATTTTTAAATCTTTCTTTCTTGGAAATTATTTCAAGATCCTGACGGTTTCTTACATTCTCTAGAGTTTTCCCGTAAAAAGAATTATTCATTAATTTTACAGGAAATTTCCAAACTTATCACCTATTGCTTTAGCTTCTAATCTTTTTTTATATTAAAATCAATATAGGGTTTAAGCCATTTATATTTTTTATAAATTAATTTCTTATGGAATTTCTCTAGAATCATTCCTAATTCTAGATACCAGTCCAGCATTCTTCCTTCAATAATATAATTCTTTTTATCCCCCTGAGTTTGAATTAGTTTTTCTGATGTTTCATACTCAGGATTATTTTCCCTTTGCCATTCAGAAAGTGATTCTTTATTAACTAAATTTTTTCTGGGCAACAAGGAAAATATCGAGTCTCATCATACAATGATTGAGTATGCTTCAAATCCACTTCATAATCTACTTACAGGGGGTCCGCGAAATTTTACAATTTTCTGACCATTTTTAATAAAAATTATGGAAGTGTATAACATTGTGAAAATGAATAATATTTTATTACAAATTTTGTTTTCCTTTTTTCCACACCACCTACCGGCCTACGAGCTAAAGGAATGGCGCGTTTTTTAAAGCAGTTGCCCAATAGGACAAATCCACCGGTTTAAAATTTTATAATATGTATTTAACATGTAATTATAAAATAAAAAACAAACGTAAGTAAAAATTGAAATAAAACAATTCAGTAAGTAAGTTATTTACAAAAAAGTATTCAAGAGTATTTATTCTAAAATTTGGTTTACCGTATTATCAAAATTTTTTTCCAACATATTTCGCAAAATAATATTTGTTAATTTGTAGTAAAAAAATTTATTATTATTAAAGAAATAAATTTTTTTAGCAACGCCTAGCAAGAAATATTTCAGAAATCTAAAATATCAATAAATGTCATATACATGCAAACGAAACTTTCTTGAGTTATACATTGTCTTTTTTATCAGTCTGAGAAGTAATTTTTGCAGATTACCAACTATTATTTTATTGAAATCTTTATATAAAAGTTTGTACATAGTAGTAAAATATTTGATTTTATTGTAAATTTTGTGTTTTCGATATTATTGTAAGCTGTAAAGTGTAAAGGGTAAGTTAATATATTTTGTTATCAGTTGTACAAAGTAATTTTTGCATATTACATCTTAATATTTTAGAAATGGGTCGTTGGTTAAAAACAGGAAGTTTAAAAAGAACGCTTGGTGAACAAAATAGATCAACGGATACTGTTAGTGAAGACGAAGCTTTAGGTAGTAGCAATGAAGTTACAACAGAATCGCCAAATGCTATAAGTATAGACCAAATCAACGACAACACAATAACTGTTAATGAAATCGAAGCAGAAAAAGTTATTACTAAGAGAAGAAACTACGATAGCAGTTATCTTGCATTTGGCTTCACATATTGTGGAGATAAAATTTCACCATGTCCTCAATGTGTTTTATGCAATGAAATTTTTCAAAATAGTTCCATGTTTCCGGCCAAATTACGAAGACATTTTGATAGCAAACACAGCGAGTATAAAGATAAACCTCTTAGTTTTTTTGAACGTAAACTAAATAATTTAACAACGACAAAAAATAATATGCAAACAACTTTTATAACTAATAATGAAAATGCACTTATGGCTTCACTAAAAGTAAAATATCGAATAGGAAGCCGAGGCAAAGTACATACTATTGGAGAAAACCTTATCAAACTATGTGTAGTTGATATGGCTACAATAATGATAAATGAAGAAGCTGGCAAAAAATGAAACTAGTGCCACTGTCCGATAATACTATCCAGAGACGAATTCAGGATTGCGCTTTCAACATACTTAATGAACTTGCTCGAAGGCTAAGATTATGTGACAAATTTGCCATACAACTTGACGAAAGTACAGATGTTGCTAATTTTGCCATATTTCTTGTATTTGTTAGGTATATTTATGAAGGGGAATTGGAGGAAGATATGTTGTTTTGTAAAGCTCTCGAAACCCATACAACGGGAGAAGACATTTTTAAGGTTTTAAATCAATTTTTAATCTACCATCAAATAAGCTGGTGTAAATGTATTGATGTTTGTACTGACGGTGCAAAAGCGATGAGAGGTAAAACGGCAGGAGTAGTTTCACGCATAAAAGCAGTATCCAAAGAGTGTTCAAGTAGTCACTGTGTCCTACATAGACAATCTCTAGCATGTATAAAGATGCCAGTATCATTTAAATTAGTTTTAGATCAAGCAGTGCAAATAATTAATTTGATGAAGGCGCGTGCTTTGAATACTAAACTCTTTAAGGTTATAATAATAACACAATAATAACATCTATTAACTTTTTGCAATTATCTTGTTTCCCATCTTGATATGTTCCTTCAATTAAATCACAAATTAGATTTATAGATGTAATGTTTGAGTTATTTATATTCTTTTCACCAGAACAACTTGTATAATATTCTAGATTTGTAAATCCTAAAAAATCATTTAATTTACCTATGAATATAAAAGAATATCCCTCTTTGATTTTCATAGAAACTTTAGCTGTAGGTAAATCAACTTTGAATTCAATTGGATTTTCATCTATCTTAAAATGTTTTTAATTAATTTTATCATTTTTGTAAAAAAACCATCAAATTCATATGTTCCAGGAGGAATTTTCATTAAAACAATAAATTTATCAGTCCCCCTAACTCCAAATTCATTATTTTGTTGTTATATTAAAAATAATATTATAAACAGAAAACCATACCAATCCCATTTCATAATCATATACTAAATTTAATTCAAGAGGAACAGGAAATGAAGTTGTGAAATCTGAGATGGTGGAATTAAATCTTAAATATGTCGAATATTTTGTTGATAAAATATTTGCTAATTTTTCAAATTGTTGTTCCATTTTTATTAAGAAACATTAATCATTTTACCACTTTTCAATTGGATTTGTACTTGTTTCTCAACTAAAATAACACAATAACATTTCCCTTTGAAATCATTATGTTTTTCCACATATATTGTAATATTCAAACTATTACTTGCTAATTTCTCATCTTGACCAGAAACATAAAAACAAAATATTGAATAATAACTCTTAAAATCTATCATTGCTAATTATGGATGAACTCCAAAAGCTTTACATGCATTAATATATGCACCATAAGGATATCTTTGGTAATTATCTTTAATACCAAATGTCATTGGATCTAAAGAATAAAATGTCGTATTTAATTGAAAACGTAATAATTTAAGTTCCTTTCCATCCCCTAATGATTGAATGAATTTTGAATTATTAGTCAACATCAATTTTTTCATCTTTAAATCCAATAAAAATATATCGAGGTCGAGAATGTAAAACTGTTTGTTTCAAACTGAATTTTGTTCCTAATGGGATTTCAATACTTGTTGATATTCTTTGAAGATAATTAACAAATCTTGGTTTTTATTCATTCATTCTATCCATTATATTTGATTCTAATTTTGGATTACAAGTAATTGATGGAACTAAAAGTGACAGTGCTTCAAATTCAATTTTAATTTTTGATTGATCAGCGAATCGAGCTCCACAAATACATGATTTGAAATCATTATTGTTAATGAAAGTTCAAAAGGAACCATGTATAATTATGTAAAAATCCAAAAAATAAATTTAACAGGATATGATCCTTTAAATCTTTTTTGATATAAATTTTGTCTGATTTTATATCCTCCATCTCCATTCCCACATAATACTCATCAGGAACCCAACCACTTATTTCTCCATATTGATTCTTAAAATCTGAATCTGTCATTACAAAATTCAATAATGATGAAATTGGACCTGGACTTTCAATTCTCTCAACTTCTGAAGGACCTATTTTTATAGCAATATCATTATAAAGAGATTCAAGAACCAATTATGTTCTACTGCAAATAGATCAGATTCAACACCAGCAGCACCAGCAACTTGATATTCTGAAATCTTTACTTTCTAATATATTTCCGCATTACAAATATATAGAGGATTTGAAGATTGATTAACATTAAAATACATTTTCCTATATTATTAACAGCTTGATGGAAAGACATCAAGAATATCTCTCTTTTGAATATCATGATTAAAATTAATATGTTTATCAAAATTAAATGATGTCATTTATTTATGATTTTTTAAATAATATTTCTTGAGTATTTTATCATATTTTTCTTGAGTTATTAATTTCAAATCTAAAAGTTTATTCAAAATAGAATTAACTTGATTCCATGTATTATTATTGCTGCTTTTTTAGCGGCTAATAATTTTGTTAGGGATTCAAATGATTAAATTGGATTTATTCCAGATCCTTCTTTTTTTAAACTTGATGCTCCACAGGCGGAAGCTCTTCTTTTTCTAGGAATAGGAAGTATAAGAAGCAAATCATGAGATAGAGATATAAATTTCAATACTTTAAAATACTCAAGTTGTGGACTCATAGCACCAGACATTAATTTCACAAAGATTTTTACATTAAGAACATACACAATTAGATTTTCTTTTTTAAATACTTCCTCTCCAAAAGCATTACCTTCAATACATGTTTTAAGATCTTGAGTCAATTCATATTTCTTGGTGATTATTGAATTGAAAATATAAAACTTGTCTTCATATGTAATAATAAATATAACATCACCAACAAGTAATTTTCTTTCTTCTACATCTCCTTCGGGAATAAAAATTTCATCTAAAATTGGTTGACTTTTTCTAATACTATTCAATGTAAACATGTGTATTTTATCAGTTTTAATATTTATAGGTAGTTCTAATTGATTGATGTTTTTATTAATAATATTTTCATTCCATAATTCATTTGCTTTTTGTAGTTTTTTCAAATATTTAGTTGATTTCCATGATTCAAAAGGATCGGAAGCCATAACTTTAGAATATTGATCCATTTTTATTAAATAATTTTTAAGTGTATTTCTTTCGCATCTGAACTCAACGCAATATAATTATATCGAATACTCCAATGTTTCTTGTAATTATTAATTAGACCATGGAAAATCAGGTAATTTAGAACTTAATTGTTAAATCTCCTCCTTGTTTTTTCACGTTTCTTAGATATTTATTTGTTTTAACATGTCTATAAGCATAGTTTTATGTATATATACATTACATGTTTCACAATGAATTTGATTTAATTTCATATTCATATTTTTCATTATCAATTCTTTCAGATTTTATAATTTTATTTTTATTCATTTTATTTGTTTTATTATTTTATTCAAATAGTTTCATCAAGCATTTAAATAAAGTTTCATCGTGCAAAGAAACAACAGAAATTTATCGAGCATAAGAAATTCATCAAATATTTCTAGAGTAGTATAATAATGTTGCATGTAAGACGTGCCTCACCCTATTCATAATTATTTTCTGAGATTTTTTTTAGGATTTAATTTTTCATTAGATTAATTTTTTATTAAATCTTTGACATATTTCTTGAAGAGGATTTTAAAATATTTCAAAAATTTATCGAGGAGTTTGCGACGAGATACATTTTAGAAATATTTTTTAAATACGACGAGATCAATTTGTCAAAGATTTTTAACACACACACACACACACTTTTAACAGAAAAATCTCAGATAAACCCTCTATATAAAGCCTATGGGAAAACGGCTTACATGCAACATTATTATACTACTCATATATATTTTCTCCATGGATTCTGAAACTTAAATTACTTGAGTTTTTTTGACTTTGAAGTTAGAATCTTGTTTTTCTGACAAGCTTCACATATCGAAATAGTCGTTTTTATTTCATTTAGCAAATCTTCCATATCAAAATTGTTCGGAATATATTTCATTGCTTTTTTGCTCCTGTGTGGCATAATAATAAATGGTTTTCCTTTATCATTTCTTGTCTTTTTGTTTGTGGTATATATATTTTGTTTTGATCCATTTAGATAATATTTCTCTTTAGCATATATTTATTACTTCTCTTTTTATCAATTTGATCTTTTATTTTTTGTATCTCTGCATTTTCTCTCAGTCATTTTTCTCCATTATTATCAGTCATCTATGCTAATCTAGTTTTCAATCGCCCTGATTTTGGATTTTATTGGTCCATCAGACATTGTACACAATTTCTACATGTATTTCTAAACAATATATCTTCATTTGTATGCACTGTACTTTTTCTGAATTCCGTTTTTATGTCCAAACTACTCAAATAACTTATCCATGTTTGGAAATGTGCTGTTATAGGTTTCATTGTTGTTAACATAAAAGTTATTGCTTTACGATCAGTGCGCAACACAAACCCTTTACCATATAGGTAATAGCTGAAGTAACGACTGAAATAAAATATAGTCAAGAGTTCTTTTCGCATGATGCAATATCCTCTTTTTGGGTACTCATTGTGTAGGATCCATATGCAATAACATGTTTATGACCATGTTCACTGCTTTGTGATAATATGGCTCTAATTTTATCAAAGCTAGCTTTCTTTAAAAATATATTCAAGATACTAACAAATTTAATCAACAATCTATCAAATGTTTTCAAATATTTTACAATTTAGTTAATTTTTATTGATGAAGTACTATTTTCTTTACAATTTTCTACTATGTTGAAGCTTTCTTTTAAATTTTACAGCTTTCGAACTACTTTATTCGAATTTTATTCACCAAACAACCATTTAATCACAACTTAAGGAAAAATAATTTCTACAAATACTAATATTTTACATCAATCACATACATTTGGTGTAAAAAATGGATTTTCAATACCTATCACTACACAAAAACCTATTCTAGGTATGTGTTGAATTATGGAATTAATGCTGTCAGAAATTCATCTTGATTGGTTGATAATTATTTGATTTTTGGTTTGTAACGCGGTAGATGTTAATTGTATACGTGTTATTAATCGAATAATTATATTCAAAGATCTTTAGGATTTTAATTTTTAAAGTATAATCATTTTCAAATAACACGTGACAATTTATTTTAAGTACTATGAAAGTATTACATTTTAGGTTTTGTGAAATTAATGTAAGAATATCTTTCTAATCAAGTTTCTTTCATAAGCAATTAGATTAACAAAGATTCAGGTATAAAATTATCTCAATTATTGAAGCTGTAAAGATCTTCATTGGTTTGTTTTCGATTTTTAAAACTAATATTTTTAGATCTTTAATATTCCAAAATAATATATTGTGATTCCTATAAAATAAATTTTAAAAACGTTCTAAGTATTATCTTTTTAAGAAATATTAGAGTAGGTAGTTAGTAGTCCTCTGAAGCAACAAATTATTGCATTAAAAATAACCCCTTAAATAACATAATGACAATAATTCCTGGTAATAATTATTTCTAAAAAATATTTTTTATATTCCACACATTGTTTTTAATTAACACTTATAGAAAAATATGTTTCTATGCTATACTTTTCTTTGTTACTATTCGATAAATTCTTTAATTCCTTTTTTCAAGTTATTAGGAATTTAATCGTTATGATTTAATAATGATTGTACCATGATTGTTTATTTTCTATAAACAAAAACTGCTTTTCTTGTGCAGCAATTGCGTGGTAATTCACAAAGTAATTGTTTTTTGATTGAAGTCCCATTTTTCTGTTTGAATTCCATAAGAATCTTTTCGACGCTGATACCCGACGCCTATAAGATTATATATGGAATCACCTCTGGAGTCTTAAATAACATATTCTTCGCTGATTCTGGATTTGATACTATTATACTTTCAATATGGAATTGGATCGTTATGCTTGTACAATGATTGTACCATGATTGCTTATTTTCTATAGTAGGTATTATGAGCCATCTGGCGCAGAACTCACACTCTGTGGCGACGGAATAAATTACACAATCCGGATTATTTGATTACATAATTATATAATTATAATAATTGATTTTTGTGTGCATGTTTATTTTCCGAATTTATTTAAATTTTTTCACGCGAATTTTTTTTGGCGAATTTTTTGACAAAATTTTTCCCATATTTATTTTTGAAATAAATTATTGAAGTTATAATTTTGAAATAAGTAAATTTTACAATGAAACTTTTTCACTAATATTTTTGGAATTTAAAATTTTTCAAGTTATAATTTTAAAGAACTACAGTGTCAAGATAAAATTTTTCAAATATTTATTATTTAAAATTTATTAATAACAATCTTCTTCGTCATCATAGTCTGAGAACTGTACAGAAAAGATGGAGATTTTCTCGTAAGATTCTAGTAACAATCTAGTGTTTTCGAATAAAGTGGGTAAAATACAACACAATAATAATTATAATAAAACACAACTCAGCATTATTACATTTATTTGACATCAAATTGTATAAGCTAAACATCAAATCGCTTCGATAATAACCAAGCTAAACAGTGTTGATCGTATGTTAATGTCCATGGTTTTTGAAACATAGTTTTATTATTTACAATAGGTTTACCTATTGTTTAGAGTTTCGAAACCCATAGGATCAAATACAAATATCTTGCTAGGTGTCATATATATTGCTAACCAATGGTTTTTACCAAGATAAGACTATTGAGTATTGACGATTATGGCTTGGTTATTACGTAAATATGGAATTTTATCAAAAAGGAAAAACCCCTAAAAATTCACTTTCCAGTATTTGTTTTCCAATTCAGTTTGAAAACCGTTAATATAAAATTTAATATCCGTTCTACTATCAATAATAGAATTCATCGGAAATACTGCTTCAAAAGCATCCATTTCTATTACTGTCTGGGGAAGTGATCTATAAAATAAATACAATTCAGATTTATCGCAAATCATTTGAAATATAGTTCGATGTCCTTTCATTCGTTTTTTACATGTTTAGGATGTTTTCTACATTTCTGAGCCGGTACCGGTGCCTATTCCTTTTGAAACATACCCGCAAGATTCGGTAGAACTTTCCCTAACTCAGATAAAGCATTTAATTTCAGAGATGGTTATATTTTCTGCTCATTCATTATCAAGTCTTCATACCAAAGCTACCAATACATTTAAGAGTGCAAATCTCAACCATCCTGATCCATACTGTTTACCAATAAAATATGGTAATTCACCACCACTTTAGCTGCCACCATACATAGTAATAATATAGTTATTGGCCATCTAATTTACCAAAATGTAATGTCAAATGTATTTTTATATTTTTACTAAATTCAATAAATCTATATCCAATGTTCTATAAACAAAATTATAATTAGGTTTAAAATTGTTAAAAAGGATGTCTGAAAAAGGTAAAATATAAAATAATCAATTAATTTTCACTTAAAATATTTAATAAATTTTTTGTTCGATAAACTCGAAACCGGTGTAAAATTTAGAGATATGTTGACTCTAGTTGAAGCATTGGGTAAAGAAGATTTGGTTGTGATTCCAAATTTCCGAGTGACGATGAAGAAATTGTTAATGATGAAATTGATACGGAAATTGTTAATGAAGAAGATACGGAAATTATTAATGATGAAGAAATCTCTACATAAAATTTTGTGGATGTTAAGCTTAACAAATTTGAAACTTGTATTGATCATGTCGTAAAAAATATAATGTTAGAATATTATGGTGATGAAACCTGTACATGTAATAATCAATAAATCTTTAAAAATTTAGTTTTATATTAACCACTAAATGCACACCAGGGTGTGTTACACGTTCGTCTATTACCGGCCGATTTTCACGTACTCGTGTGTCACAAGTTTTGTGATTATATTTCTTTACAACTAATTGATAAGATATTATTTATTTTTCAGTGCACTTCAAATTCCGATATAAAGTTTTTTTATACATATTTATTTCTCCGCGATTTTTAGTAATTTTTTTTAATCAATTTATTCTAGTAAATCCTTCAAAAATGAGTATTGTTATTATATGTGTAGATGTATAACTACAAAATGTTTTTTCAATATAATTATATAAATACGAATTTTTTAAAAAATTATAATCCCCTTAAATTTTTCCTTTCTACGACACTGATACTTAACGATACGATACAAAACCCCGAAAAATAATTATACCAATTTACCAATATGCATGTATTTGTATATATGCATGTAAGTTCTTACAAAATTACATACAATACTTATTAGATATTAGATTTATACCTTAATTAAGTCGTTTTAAATTAAGGTATAAAATTTTAATGAGAAAAGCACTACCTACGCCACTGAACATATCAATAACATTTTAACTATATTCTAGTGATCAGAGTAATCATATAATAACAAAAAAATTTGATGATTTTTTGTTAGAAAATCGAAAATAAAGTCATGTCTTAAGTGGTTAAAACAGTATCAAATTAAAATTTATGATAAACTTTATTACAAAAATATATGACAGATGCTCCAGTTAAGAGTTTTAATAAAAATTTACAATTTGAGATTTAAATATCTGAACGTTTGGCTTCTGTGGCAACTTAAATAATTAATACCCATCCTGCGTTTGCTTCTACCCATATATCAATTTTTGTCTCAATTACCTAAATAATATACGATACATTAAGTATTACCCAGTACATTTCCCCATAGTATACTCAGATTTTCTGAGCGCCAGGAAAGTGTAAAAACACTGTCGAATTAACACTGTTATACGCATATCCTAATGCACTGGACATCAAATAAGTTTGCAAAGTTTGGTTTTAAGGCAAGACAATAAGACGAATCTTTATCTTGAACCTCCTTTCGTCATGGTAGATACCATCATACCTCTGTGAACTACAAGTTCAAAGAATATAAGATACATTAAGTGATACACAGTACATTTCCCAATAGTTTCTTTATATAGTCTAATCAATATATAATCATATATAATCAATAGTCTTTTATATACCTTGCCAGTGACAGTTTTTGGCTATTTATTCGTAAACAATACCAAGAAATCTTTAATGCCATTTGCGACCACATATTTATGTGAAACAGGATTTTCTGTAATGACTGCGATGAAAACCAAGTATAGAGCTTTGTTGGGCATTGAATAGGATCTTCGCCTTAAACTGACAAACATTGAGCCCGATATTTCTTCTTTAGTTAATAATAAACAGGCTCAATCTTCTCACTAACTTTTTTTAAGTCATAATTATATTTTATCTATATGTTCAGCACTGTTGAATCAGCAGTAAATATATATATATATATATATATATATATATATATATCCCAAGTTATTTGTCTTTATTTCAAATCTCTATTGCTATTTATGCGTCATTATAAAAATTAGGTTTACCGGTACGCCATTAAATTATTTACAACGTACAGTTACGGTGCTATGAAAAGGTTGGGAACCCCTGAAGTACATCAATCACAAAAAATTTATTATTATTTTTATTTATATTAAAAATTGTATTATAACAACTAAATCATAATAAACCCGTTTCATAATTATATCTAGGATTTAAATCTATTGAGATTGGAGAGTTTTTATTAAAATCAGATTTGGTTTGTTTGAGAAATAAATCTGCAGAATATTTTGTAGACATTATATTTTCCAAAGTTTTCAAACTCTGCTCCATTTTTACTACAACAAAATTAAAATGTTCCAAAATTAAAAGATTCCAAATCTTCATAAATTTCTTGAATTACATTTGTGAATTCTCCTAAATAATCAACAACTTGTTTTATAGGTTTAATTACACATGAATCCAAATATATTTTTTCCTTTGTATTTATATAAAAACAAACCCAATGAGACCCATTCTTGTCAGAATTTTGATAATTAATTATTACAATATTCTTTTTAGTTTTTTCCAACTTTTCCAATTCATCATTCATTAATATTTTAATTGGTAAATTTAAATAATCTGTATAATCTTGCAAATTAAAATTTGTTTTTGTATCAATTCCAAATGTTTTGAGAAAATCTAGAATATTATTTTCTGATGTCATTTTTATCGTGTATGCTTGTTTAAATTTGTTTTGATTTATTAATTTAGTTTTTAGATATTTTCAAAATATCATTATATAAATTATTATAACATGATTTCTTGGCTGCTAATAATTTTCTCAATTCTATAAAAAGATTTTAAGGATTATTTTTAAGATGATCTTCTAGGTTAAATTTATTTTTAGAATAATTTTTAGAATGAATATATGGTACATCATTTTCTTTGTATTAATATTATTAATTTTTATATTTTGAAAACCGTCACTTTCACTAAAATAAGCTTTGATTGATTCAGTAAGTCTTGTGTCAATTTTAAATTGTTTTTTTCTACAGTTTTTAAAGGTTTTATAGGCTTCATTTCAATTTTATTTTCTAATGATGGAGAATTCAAAGTATTAATTGTTGGTAGTTATTGTTTTGTCAACATTTGATTTAGGATAAAAGATTTAGTATTTTGATCCAAATCTTTATTATATTTATCTTGTTCGTAAATCATATTTTTTAATAGAGCTAATCTTTCTTCGAGTACCATTTTATATAAATTAAAATGATATCAAATGGTACCAATAAAAAGAAGGTTTAAAATATATTCCTAATCCTTGTTTAATTTTACAAAAACATTCTTTTTTCAAAGACTTGCATATTTTTTTAATACATCTTGCTCTTTCTGATTTAATTCAGAAATTTTAATTTGATTCTTTAGAAAATAATTCAAACCTTGACCTTGATAGTGGCCAGGATATAGAGATTAAGAGATAAAACTTTTCCAGTTTTGTGTTTTGCATCATCAATTTCTTGTTGTAATTTTTGTTTTTCTAAATCTGTCTTACTTCCTTCTATAACTTTCTGAACCACAGTTGCAACTCCACCAGCAGCTCCACCTAATGCAGATGCAATTTTAGGGATTAAAGTTAATAATGGAAGAATTACACCTTTTTCTTTAATGTTCTTTCCAATCCAGTATTTTTTATCATTTATAACAGCAGATTTTGATTTGTTTGAATTGATTAAGTCTCGTAATTCAGATTCCAAAAGTTCGCTTCGCTCCATTTTTCAATAAAGAAAATGGCAAATGTTTTACATGTTTTGAAAAGAAAAAAAATCAAAATTTAATAACAAACATTTTCCAAATGAATTTAGATTATTAATTGTTTGTTTTTCTGGATGTGGTAAAAATGTACTTTTGTTTAAAATAATATTGGGAAATGGTTTTTGAGATTATAATAATTTAATATTCTATTCTATATCTATAAATCAACCAAAATTACAATTGTTAAAGATTGGATTATTAATATGGTGCAACGGTACAAGGAGAATATTCTCGAAAGTGAAATGAATAATAAAAATGAATTTATTGATGAAAATAATTTAATTAATCTTGTATTCTCTAATACAGTGGTCTTCAACCTTTCACAACCTTCGGAACCCTTCCTGCTGATAATATTTTTCAAAGAACCCTATTTTTGTAGACCCTTCATGTAGTTAAAAAATGTTTGATTAAAAATAAAAATTCATTTATTAAAAATTAAAATACATTTATTAAATTAAAATTCATTTATTGTTCATTTTCTATTATAAAAAAATTCACTAGTGACTAGGTTGTGCCTGTTTTTCGTTACAAATATCATTGAAATTTGGAATTATTGATGTTATTTGCAATCGCATATCATTTTCTGCATCTAATCTGTTTCGGTACTTGGTTTTTGTGGCAATATAAAGTGAAAACGTTTTTTCACAAATAAAAGTTGTGACAAACGGCATTAAATGTATAATTGCTCGTTTTGCAAGTTCAAGGTACTGCTTATAAATTTGAAGCCAAAAATTTAAAATATCGCCGCCTGTAATCAATTTTGATTTCAATGATAAGTCACATGAAATGTCTATAAATTGTTCAATTTCTTTCATTAGTATTTTGAATGTATCACAATACTCAATAAATGAGGTTTCAACCCAATTAAAATTTCCTACCTGAGGAGGAAAATAATCCAAAAAAGTAGTATTGTTTCTATTGGTCATTTTCTCTCCTTTATAAATATATAAAGGAACGAACTTTAAATATGAGTATCTTTCACCTATTCGTCTGCTGATGAAATTTATATATGAAATTTATGAAATTTATATTTTTCTTAATTTTCACGTGGAACCCTTAAAAAATTGCGCGGAAAACAGGTTGAAGAACTCTGCTCTAATAAACCAGAAGATGTTGTATGTGATTTTCTTTCACAAGATAAAAAGAAGTTAATAATATTTGATGATGTAGTTCACAAGGAAAATCAAGAAATTCAAAAAAGTTATTTTATAAAAGAAAGACAACATGTGAAATGTAATTAATATATACCAAATGTTTTACTCGTTGGATAAAGATTCTATAAGCAATAATTAAAATTGTTTTATATTAATTTATTTATTAATTTTTTTATTAATTTAATCAACATGTAATTAATCATTGGAAAAATAAATATGCATACATTTATTTGGATAGAGAAAATGATGGAAAATATGTTTGAAATATAATTAAAAACTTGATTTTTGTAATTCATTATTATAAAATCTTCCTAATATATCTTCATTGTTTTCATCAATGATTCCATAAGTTGTAGGATTTGTATGGTATTATTCATTACCTGCTGTTGTTTCTCGTCTAGTAGCTAAAGATGGTTTGTCATTCAAAATTTTCTGTACGTCGGAAGATCTGAGGAAAATAAAAAGGGTCACTGCCGTTTTCTTCACGTTGATTTAAAAAAAATGGTAATGGAGTATGCCACGAAAATACGCAAAGATACAAGTGAAAAACTTTCGGCTTGTAAGCTGAAAGGAAAAAGATTCAGTTTGACGTTAAACGAATGGTCTTCAACCAGAAACCGCAGATACATAAACATTTATGTGCATAGTACGACTAAGTTCTGGAATCTTGGATTGGCCAGAGTTCATGGTTCTATGCAAGCTCCTAAAAATTTTAAAAGAAAAACTGAATACGTTTAATTTAATTTTGGATGATTTTGTTTCCAGCACCACAGATGGAGCATCCGTCATGAAAAATTTTGGACGCACATCAAACATCGTCCATCAAACTTGCTTAGCACACGGTATACAACTGACTGTGGTTGCTGTTCTCTACAGGAAAGATATTTCAAATGTAAACGCTGAAGAATGTTTGCCCATTATTAACGAAAACGACGATGACGTCGATTTAGTCGAAGAAAACGAGGACGAATAGGATGAAAATTTAATTGTAACACTTGATGATCCTTTATAAACCAATGAATTGCCGTCGTCCCCTGCAATTCATCCGTTAATTGAAAAACTAAGAAAAGTGGTGAAGATCTTCCGAAAGTCGCCGACTAAATATGATAGTGTTCTGCAGAAGCATGTGGTAATGCAGTTTAAACGAGAAAAATCGTTGGTTCTAGACGCGAAAAGAAGATGGAACAGCTTGTTTGATATACTACAACGATTTTTTGAGCTTCATGACTGTATTTGAAAGAACTTGATTGATATGTCATTAGGTATAAATTTTTCACAAATCTAGTTTCAGTTAATGGGCACCTTTATTTCTGTATTACGTACAGTAAAACTTTCAGTCGAAAGTATATTCAGTGAGAATCAAAATTTATTGAAGGCTGACGTTGTGCTTAAGTTTATGCTTGATGAGTTATCACAAAAGGAGACTGCACTTGCTGCCGAACTCAAGAACACCTTAATTCACTGTTTGAAGGAAAGGCGAACAGTTTATTCGGACGTAGTAGAGTTCATGCATAACTCTCAAAATGATTTGGATTTAGATGCCGATGATTATAACATTTTCAATAAAACAACAAAATCAACTATGATAAAAACTATCATAGAGCTGGCGGAACGTTTTTTTTCTCAAACAAATACAGCCAACAACAATGAAGTTGAAATTGTTATTGATGTTCAAGAGATGGTAACGAACTGAACCAGGTAACGTTTCCATAAAAGAAAAACTGCATTTATTGATTCAAGAAAACCTAACTTTGCCAGTTAATGATAAACAAGCTGTCGATACAACGAAAGACATCAAATGCACAATTAATACAGAGCTGGAACTATGGAAACAAAATCATAGAGGTAAAAATTTAGAATCTGTTTATCAGGCATTATTGACAATTTAACCCATTAATGTAGAATCCGAGAGAGCGTTCTCTGCAGCTGTATTATTCTGTACCAAAATAAGATCGAGGCTTAATGACTCCACTTTGAACACGTTATCCTTTTTAAGGACATATTTTTTGAATCTAAAGAAATAATTGTTAAGTATGATTAATGGTAGTATTATAGTTATTATAATAAAAATGCATATTTAATTTCTATTTTTTTATTGAATACCAATTTATACTGATAATACCGATATCAATGAAAATCAATACCGAATACCGGTATTAACAATTAATGGTATTCGATCATTCTCTACTTTCCAGCTTCATTATCTTGAAATGTAAGTGGACAACTAATACTGCGTAAATTCACTTATAAATCTTTTTTATTCATTGATTTTCATAAAATGTAACGATAAATGCGTTTTGGTCTCTACTAAATTTAATTAATTTCCCACTGTCATCTCGTTTATTAGTTTCAATGATGTTTATAGTTGAATACAAAACTGGAAAATACTTTGGATTCTTCATTTCTAATTGTACAATTTCTCCTTGATAATATATTTTAATTCAAATTGATTTTAATAGAGAAATTCTAACATCACCAACATTTATTGGTTTAATAATATTTGAATAAACGAACTTTTGTTGATGATGAATTAATGTAGGAATTTTAGTGCCTACTATATTTTTATCTGTAAAGATCGATAATTTTTATCCCAAAGATTTACCTAAATTGGTGTCAAAATATGTCATCTGCAAGTGTTATTTTGACCAATTCATCATTTTGAATTATCAATTCTGTAAAAGAAGAAAGATTAAATGACAACAAATGACCTTGTAATTCAGATAAGGTGTTTATGAATAAATTATTTTCAAAATATTTTTCAAATTCTGATTTTTCTTTAAAACGTATACTAATCCCAAATTGTTCCATAACACCATCGTTTGTAAATTTTGGTAATTTTAATCGATAATGATAATCTTCACATTTTAATCCAAAACTAAATGCGTGTTGAATATCATGGAATGTTACTATAAATGAAACATATAGACAGACAATAACCAAATTCTGATATTTTTCAATAAACACATCAACATTGGGAGTATATTTTGGATTTATTGATTCATAAGTTTGGTTTTGATTATTTATTTTCAAATATCTTATTTCAAACCCGCTCTTTATCGTTTCATAACGTACCAAACAATTACTATAATACGGAAAAGGATTATACGAAAAAAGTGAAATCAGTCAAAGCAACCTCCCACTCACCACCCAATTAAACAGGATTTTGAAATTGTACATTTAAATTAATAGCCACATTATTTTGATAAAAAAGAGGGCAACTATTACTTGGTAAAATCATATAAAACTGGATTTCTTTCGTAATATTTATTTAATCAATTGAGATGATTATATCAAAATTAGAGTTTCCTACCCATGCTATTTAACTTAGTGTTATTTATATTTCACTCTTAGAGTTTTAAAATCTTTTGAATTCTAAATATTGTGGAAATTTTAATGACTTAGAGTTCTTGTTTGTAGAATTTTCCACTGGTTTCTTTATTCTCATGGTCTGATATTAAATACTTTACAGAATTCTGTTTTATATCTATTTCCTTGATTTCAAATACTTCATCGCTCCAATTACTATTAAAATTCTTGATGAAAGGAGAAGTACTGATTTTAATAATTCTTACATGATCGCCAACCTTGTATTTTGGCTTATTGATTCTTTCCTTCTTTGGTACTTTGTCAGTAATATCTACAGGTTTGAGTTCTTTTAAACCTTTATGGGGCGAATGATTGTAACTATAAATAATTTTTGGCAAAACATGTATCCAAGTTTTATTACCTTGATGCACAAAATACTTTTTCAATTTTTCTCTTAAAGTTTGATTAAATCTTCCTACACAACAAGCTTTGAATTGAGAGAGTACAGAGTAATGATTGGGTTTGATAATATCTTTTACTTTGCTAGTATAAAATTCTTTAACTGAAAAATTAAAATTTAATTTATTTAAATTAATTAAATTTCTTACCAAAATCAGTTTGTAAATTACGAGGTTGTGCATCTTGTACAGAGTAATGATTGGCTTTGATAACTTCTTTTACTTTGCTATTATAAAATTCTTTACCTAAAATAAATTAAATTTATTTAAATTAATTAAATTTCATACCCAAATCAGTTTGTAAATTACGAGGTTGACGCTCTTTAAACAATTTTTTAATTGCAATTGCCATTTCATTAGCAGATTTAATTTTTGTTGGAATAGTACGGGCATATCTATGAAAATATCAGTACATGTCAAAATATATTTGTACCCATAGCTGATTCTCGAATAAGGTATCGTTTCCATCAAGTCCATTTGCCACAAATTATTGATTCCCCTTGTTTTATACTTATGGTTGGGAATCTTTTCAACATTGGTTTATTTAAACTGTACGCTAATTGATCAGATAACAATTTTTGAGTATTTTTTTTAGAATAATTCACTCTTTTTGATAGATTTTCTACACCACCAACAACCATGTGGATCTTTTGAATTTGTCCATATTGTTTTGAGATTTTTCTTCTTTTTGGTTAATTTTTCCTTCATTATTACAACAAGATGTTAAAATATTTAAATCGACTTTATCTGATTTTGAGCTTTTAGAACCCATTAAGATCCTAATGATGAAATTGCACTAATTGCAGATAGAACTTATTTGCCTCTCCAAAAAATTAATATCGTGTTCAATTCTTTGAAGTTATCAAATTCAGTGTGATTAATCTGCACGAAAGAATAGAAAATAAAGCTATGCTCTTGTTGGATTCTATTGAAAATTTACTATTGTGAGGTTTCCGATGAAAACCCATTGATGTGGCTGACATGGATCTGGTGTGTCAGCAATATGGTTAAGAGCTGGACAAAATATGTTTATCAGCCAAGTTACTGGGTCTAGAAAATTTTCGTAATAAAATGAAAGACCCAGAATTAGTGACAATTGCATAATCCATAAACCAGATTGGAAAACAGTCAAGTGATGCCCATGAAAATGAGATCGGGTTCAGGGAAACAATTTATTTTTTATTTTAAATTTATTGCTCCCCAATAATTAACATGGGTCGAAGTCACTGAATTATTCTTCTACATTAATATTTTGTGAACTTATATTTTTAAATTCGGTGGTATTCGATTTATTAGAGAATACTAATTACAGATTTGGTAACCGGATTTAAATTCACTTTTTATCTTTATCACTCAAATAGTCGAAAGTTCAGAAGATCTTCCACGTTCCATTTAAAAATACATGCTCTGGATAACAATCCAAAAATTCGAGAACTAACAAAAGGTTAACTAACTTGATCAGGTACAACATTCTCATTACAATCAAATTATAAATTAATTATTATAAGTTATAAATATTATAAACTCATTTCCAACATTATATATTATCGTTTTGTATATTTTAAATAACTTATCATAATGCTTAATTTACATAATATTAATAAATCTTACATGAAAAAAATCAAAATTTAAAACCGATGAGTTTTTTTAATTATAAAAAAGCCGAATAATGGCCAACGTATGGTCACTACAAATGCTACATGGATTGCATGTGCAAAGCACAACTGCTGATTACATGATAAAAGGCGTCCAACAATTTGCATAACAGCATTCCTCATCAGTTAGTATGAACGAAATACCCTTTCTCAAATTGAGGTTGTTGCTTTGCAATGTGGTTTTCAGGGACAAAATGCTTTTCTATAATAAAAATCGTCCTTCAATGTGGACTAATCACAATTTCCAAACTTTTCCTTAGAATATACATTCACAATCAAATAATATCGGTTTCTTGATTATATCCATTTATCTAAAGTTAAGCAAAATTGTGTTATATATTCTTTTGCAATAATAAAATCCTGCACCGTTTTAGAACGTATTTTGTGTGCGTACGTTAAAACTATTTTGCGAATGGTGTTTAGTAACTCATGATCTCGAGCGCGTATAGCCAAAATATAATTTCTCAACTCCATATAATTACAAAAAATTTGAATGCCATATTAGCAAAGGAACATAATCTTGATACTATAACAGAAAGTGATTCATCTAATTTGGATGAATATAATATCTCCACGTCAGATGTCAGGTTAAATCTGTGCTACTTATTAAAATTTCCTCCTTGATATGGTAGGATTTTTGATCAGGGTAGATTTTATTAAATGTTATAGGGTTGACTGGTCAAAATATTTTCTTCAAATTACGATTCCTAGATAAGTGGAAACAGACTATAACATAGGCATTAAAAAGTTGTCATGCAGCTTGATCAATAGCGGAAAAATTGATGGCGCTCCTACCCATCCCTGCTACTGTACTTATTGTACACTGGATCTATTCTAGTTTTCCGATTGGTTTTGTGCAAGTTTTGGCTAATTCACTAATTAATAAGTTTTCTGTCGAAATTTCTAGTGTGATTCTTTATACAGCTTTGCTGGTACCTATCTACTGGCATTATTTGATTTCGTTGGGTCGTATCGTTAGTTAGGTTCCTTATAGGCTAATTTGTCTCTTACTGTTCTATTTATGGTGAACTCTATATTCCTATTTACTAGAATGCGTGCTGCTCGGTAATTTATTATATTGTGATATTTCACTGATGCCTTCCTGTGTTCAGCTTCACAACGAGACATTCGACTTTAGTAACTGTACGATGTATATTCTACCCCTAGCTAACCGGTTGTGTTAAAAATTAAAGAGGCTTTGATAAAGTTTTACTTAATGATCGATTAGCGATCACCCTTAGTTCCCTTAAACGATAGCGCCCTTCCCCTATTTTAATTTCTGCTAGTCTCGACCGACGTTTCTATCAGCAGTTACGAGTGGTAAAACGATGCCCTGCGGTAAAGTCCTGCGTCTTACTACCAGGCCTCGCAGCGAACAACCGAGTTTTCAAGAGTGCTCGGCCAGCAACTAACGAAAGTTAACTCGTTAGCCGGATCACCAGCCTACCATCTTGAGAGATATTTCTATACATAAATATAAATATTCACCAGAACCTCTTTATGTGAATAAGTAAATATACATTTATGAACATCCAAAAACGTTAATAAAGATTATTTATTTGTATTTTTCTTTATTTTGTGATATTTTATTTTTATTGTTATCTAATCTATTATTATTGTAACTTTTATGTCATTTTCTTTTTAGCCCCTAAAAGTTTATTTCTTGGTCGCCGCTTCTGCCCATGTTTTTTCTAACCTTATTTTGCAAGGTTTTGGCAGTTTTATTTATTTCATATATGTTTCTTTTTGCCTCTGTATGCGTTAATCGATTTTATTAATATGTCTTAATTAATTTTGTTATATTTTAATTTGTTTATAAGTAAATGTTGTGAATAAAGTTGTGATATAAAGATTGAAAATAAATCTTATTTAGCTTGGTTAATTTAATTTATTAAAAAATGACACCAACGAGTCAGACCTAAACACTGACTTTCTATAAAAACCCAACATTTTATACCATTGCTAAATTTCCATTATCAAAATTTTATCACAGATTAAGGGCATCTATTGAAAATTCATGGCAAACAAATAAAACTTATTGATGTGATCTGAAAAAATAGAGATACAGAGAGATTTTCCTGAAATTAGAGATTTTTGAATTTTATACTACTTATAAACTGGTCAGTAAACATATATATATTATATTGTATTTTATACATTTATCAATGGCAAACGTGCTGATAATAGGAGATGAAACATATTTTCTTGGAATTTATTCATATTCCAACTGTGATTCATACACAACTGACTTGAAAATCGTAAACTTATATAGCTGATGCAAATAATCTTCAACCCAGTCAAATAGTAAAATGTGCCATTTATATCAGCTGCAAACAATATAATTGGAGGTTGTGGCCATATTGCATGTCAAATTAGGTGCGTTGTCACTCATTTACATTCGAGAAGGTCTGAGGAAAGTGGTAAAATCACTGAAACGGTGAGCAATAAAAGTTGTATGGTACACAATAATTCGTTTGAGTAAATGTAAATCTGGAGATGTTTATTATTATTAACTTGAACATGACATGTATACTGAATGAGCTTTGAATGAGCCATCACAGCGTGTAGAGTGACATTGTGGCAGAACTTAATGTTTCCAATCCAATTCAGATTACAGCAACCTCTAATTTTTGTTTTAAGGGATATTCCTTCAATTATTCTAAAACATGACAAAATAATATTTTATTTTACTAAACATTAAGCTAGTGGAGTTTCATTTTAAGTTGCAAATTTAAAACAAAATTTAATTTCGAAATTGTTTACTGACTGGTATGAATAAGCTTTGAATTAGGTATTGTAAAAATGTAATGTTTCCGATCCAATTCAGGGAGTAGTCGGGTAGAATTACCCAGTCCCGGAATTCTGAAACTTTTTCATGGCGCCCTCGAATGTTTCTCGCATTGTTTGCTATTTCTTTTTATCAGCATATGTTATATATACTAATACATCAATAATTAAGATTATTTAGTGAAATTCTTCATTGACATTCTTTTTTGTTGTGGCATTTAATAAATGTTTAGTTTGGAATTTATTTTCGCCTTTGAATATAATACGAGATGATGATTGAAATATGAAGCAGGGGATTGAATGTCAACTAATTAATTGTTATTTTATCATTAAGTGTAATCCTCACACAAGGTGGAGACCATACAGGACCATGATGTGGAGCTTCGATGACTCCTAAATAAAGTAACATACATTGCCGTTACATGAAGGTAACATGGTTTGGAACACAAAAAGTGATGAAGTTGTTCCAGGCACAAAAGGTCATATGATAAGTCTAAAAGCATATACGAGTTTTAGACACGGCCTTAACAGCTTGCTTGGGAGGCCAGTCAGTAACTTACTTATTAGTTTATGCATTCGCCCAGGTGTCGTACTAGATAAATCATATTGTTGGGTTTCTAGGTGGTGAAATTTTTAGACTATATGGCTGTTACCCAGACAACCCCGTACAAATATTTCCGCTTACCACTCGGCACCCGTTGCTAAGCAATGTTGAAACTGTGTTCGAGTGGGTGGATCGTCCGCCAAAAGTGAGCGCCATTACTAATGCTATAATTGTCCGAACGATCAATGGGTCCAACAAGCTGTCGATAGAAGACATGTGCTCGATTTATATACTGTCCCTGTCTTTCTGTCTAGATGAAGCTAAGTAAAAGATTAGTTATGGGCGTCTTGGTCTTTAGATCTAACATCTATACCTTATACTCAGAAGACCAATGAACTATTTATTAATTCAAAAGAATAATAACACTGAGGTTCAATTATACTGACACAGTTTAACATGATTATTAATAAGAATCTAAATCTCTTTTCAACTAGTTCTTTAAATCGGCGCGCTGTAATCGCCGACGAGCCCGTTTGGCTTTTCCTGGTTTGTGTTTTTTTTGGGGGGACGTATTATCATTCTTTGCCGCTGTACGTTCTCGGTAAGCTAATAGAGCCGGAGCAAACACCACGGGGTAGGTGACAGTGTTTCCTCCTGACTGGCTATTAAGGCCAGCTCCAAGGCTCGAATTTGTGTTCTTTGAGCATGATTTATCTGATTAGCCTCTTTTGCAGGCATCCAATTTCCGGTATATTTTCTGAACTCGTTTTGGCTCAAATTATGTAGATTGGAGCCTCTACATTTTTTGGGTGGCCTGCGTCAATCGTTGAGTGAGGTGAGTTCCCAGTCCGGTGGAATAACCTGGGTCCGACACTGAATCTGAAAATAAAATTAAAAATGAAATTAGAATTTGTTGTTTCCGATACTAGTCCAAATGGACGTCCATTATCACTATTAAATTATGCCATAATGCGAAATTGTAAAAGTCAATCCTTGCTACTAACAATTATACTATGTATCAAAATCAGAAATTCGATATTAGAGATTTCTGATCATTGAAATAATTTATTTGTAAAATGTTACCTATTACATATTAGAAATTCTTTAAAATAACCATTTGTTTTTAAATTCTAAGTTTTGTTTGACTTTGACGCTAAATTTAGTCGATTTTCTTAATTTTTTAAAATGAATCAATATTACAAATACAAAACAGAAATAACACTTTCATTTACTATTTTATTATCATCATGAATCACAAAAATGGTTCTTTCCATGAGGAATTTTTGGGACGAGATCTTGTCCCATGGTACTTCATCCCATGCTAATTTCCTCCTTCTTGCAGTGAGTCTAACCGTTCTAACATTTCTGAGTGGGTCAGTTTCCTTCGGAATCATTACCACTCCGGCTATGGTCCTCAATGTAGGATCACTGAGATCAAAGGAGACCTCGTATTCTGGAATATATATATCTGAGCCTGGAATCCTTCCTATGGTTATCTATGGTCATATCGTGATTTATTCTATCCAACTCCATCCTGGCCATTCACCGCCGTCATTGCAACTCACGATCCTCTTCATTCAAGCGAAGTAATAACGACTCTATTCTCTAATTTGGTCACGAAATCGCTTCTCCGGTCTCCGACTTTAGCGTTGAATGTTCGTTTGAGCAGACATAATGATACGACAGAACGTTTTCATGTTGCTTATATATCGTTATTGGCCACGTCACTAACTATGAACTGTATTGATACTGTTGGCCCAGAACACAAACGGCCTTGCAAATGTTTAAATGAATCGGTAACACACATGCAAATATAACATGCAGATTTAAATTCAAACCTATTAAAACACCAATTAACCCTATCAAAATATGAGAGAAAACAATAAAATATAAAATCATAAACACAAAAATAAATTAAAATAATAACAAAATGCAACAAGATCCGCACGAATTAAATATAAACATAACACGAAAACCCAACGATTTTGGCCGAAATTTGACAATTTATTAAAAAATTAAAAATTTCATGAAAATGAAATAAAAATCAAATAATTTGAATTAGAAATAATTCAATTAAAAGTCTAAAGAAAAAATTGTCAAATAAAATCTCAAAATAATAAAATTAAAGATTAGAATATACCAGAAAATTCCAAGGTCAAAATTTGTTTTACTAAATCAAAAAGAACACGCAAGATTAGGGTCGTACAATAGGTATATATACCGATTCATTTTTACATAATTTTAATCGGTTTTTAACCAGAATCAGTTTTCAGAAACTTTAAATTACGATGTAAGTGAGAGTTTTATTTGGAACTCTCTCCACGTCGCGTCCTCGCAACCTCAATGGAGCTCTGCTTGGGTGTCGGCGTGGGGAGAGCGGTGTATTTATGCTATTTTGTTGAATGTATCGGGTATATTATGCTTTTATTTTTAATAAATTATTATAATGCATAAATTTATTTTTCATTGTCGAAATGTTTCCGGCCCACAGCCAAAGACACATTACAAGTTAATAAAATCTAACATACTATTCGAATTCGTGTAAGTGCGTGGAAAATCGCCAATGATTCGTGCCCGTGAAGACTCCGGCGTGCGGAACGCAGGGGTCGGAACGTCAATATTATTCCGTATAGGGGAAGAGAGGGATAAGGAAGTGGTCTTTTGGCTATTTCCTCGTCTCTCAATTTCCATAAACTCGACCTAAACTATCGTACACACGGCTCAAAATCTTCACACGAGTAGTCCAGTGGGCACTCATTAACTATAATATGAACACATTGCGCCTAAGGTCAACCAGGGGAAGTGTAACGGGGAAATAAAATGAAACCGTTGCTATGAATTTAGATCAAACTGTTACTATAAATTTAGTTTAACCATAAATTTCCAACTACGGACATGAATTTAAAGAAATCATAAATATTGAGCGGTTGCCACGAATGTATAATAATTAATAATTTTAAGTTAGGGTCATGGATATAGATGAATTATAAATTCAAGTAGTTGTTACGAACTTAAATTAAATCATGAACTCAAATTGTATTTTGTAAATAAAAGCGATAGAATAATCATTATAAATTTTCATTGCAATAATTAATCTAATTAAATATAAAATGAAGGTAGTAGTTAGGTATCACTAAGTTCACAATGAGGACCAATATTGGTACCCAAGTAAAGGTAGATTAATTTAAATAAGTAATAAATTAAGTGTTAAAACCACCCCAAATTTAGAAAAATTCGATAGAAATTCCAAATAGCCCCAATAGGAAAGTTAATCAACGGAAAACCGCCGACGCCATAAATGATGACGGACATTAATAAACTATTACCGTAGGAGAGAATAAATAAGGCGAACGTTATAATACCACGAAGTAATGAAGTCCGAGAAAGGTGCAAAATTGATAGGAAGATTCCCACTAACCCAATTTAGTTAAAATTCCCCACTCATAAATGCTGTTACCCAACTACTACCGTAAGCAAGTGTCGAGACTACCGTTCATCATAATTTATAGGGTTAAAAATCCACAACTAACAATACTTCAGTAAAAATTTATTGAGAAAAATATCATAGAGACCAAGTAGAGATTCAGGCTGATGGGGATTTTCCATACCAAGATCCAGGAAATAGTACTTTATGAAAACTCACAATAATAATAAACTAATACAATCAAATCACAATAATACCTGTCGCGAGATTTATTTTTCCCTAACATCCAGAACGTAAATGATAAGGCTGATGGAAATTTGTTTATAAACCATCGAACCCCATAAAATATAACGACTATCAAAGAATAGATACCGAGTCAGACGCGTCAACCCCAAAACAAATGAAGCGTTCAATACCCAACAAAACGCCATCATAGAACCTCTCAACCTTTGAACCAGCGGCCTCTATCCATTGTCCGAACTAAACTACAATAGCTTAATCCAATGATTTAACCAAAAGAATTTCCCACGAATGAATCCCAAAGTTGAAAATAAAAACGTAAATTGTAATGAATAATCACATCTAACGTTATGAGATTACAAATAAAAATAAACAAAAAAAAATCACAAATTGTAATGTGTAATTACACAAAAATCACAGACGAGACGAGGGAGATGTTCTTGGTCATTTTCCGTTCTTTCCGAATTGCCCAGTAAAGAGATCCGACCAGGGCCGGACCAACATTTTTTTTCGGTAGACCTCTTAAAGAAATCGCTGATACGACTAGCTAGTCTCGGTATTGCTTCTTTTTCACCTAAACAATCTGTTGCGAATTTCCATTTTAACATCATCAGCTAAAGATAAATTAAAACCATAGGAAAAAGTACTGAATTACTTACTACAGAAAAAATGAACCATGAAATTCCATAAAGATAGATATTTTCCGGCAGCAGTGGATTAATATCCCAAAATCCACTGCTGATAAATACAACAACTGCGAAATAAGAGGACTTGACATTTGGCAAAAGGTCATGATGAACAAATTCACCACATCAATAATCCGCTTGTGTCGAGTTGTTATGGCCAGTAGTGAATTTAACACCAAACCAGTGTGTGTGTGGTTGCCAATCTCTAACCTAACAGACACACACTCCAATATAACATCTGCTTACAATAGGAGATCATTCATTTGCCAAAAAATTTAAAAAACATGTTTGGAACCGAGGATCGACACGGACGCTCGGAGGTCGACGTCACGATTGCCCCGACAAGTAATTATTGGGATTTTAATAATCTTATTACTGATATTTCTTATAGTTACCAATCTCGCAAAGGATTTATCTATTTACGGTTCATTTTGTTATCATTTAATAAATAATTTATTAACATCCATTTTTTTTATTATCATTTTATTTCCTACAAGTTAGATTTGATAGATTTTCTTTTTATTGTTTAAATATTATGTTTTATAGCAATCATTAGCCACCCAAGCGCCACTCGAAAAAATTGATTTATTCTTTGCAGTCATCCAAAGTCACTGATTCCATGTCAATAGAGATTCTCGAGCTCGTAAAAATTTAAATGCAGTTGTTAATCGAAGCAGACGAAATGTAATGATATGCCTTCTATACTTGTTTTCTGACGCCACCATATCAATTCGTCCCATGATTATTAAAAATTGTAAAGACATTAAATAAAAATTTTTCTAAATAAATTTGCTGTTAATGTATGTTCCGCAGAATTTTTCAACGCAGTTCCACAATCATTCAATTGCAACTCGTAATTTTGGAAATATTTAAATTATGCTTAAAGATTTTTCTCGGTGATACTTCATTTCATTATGAACTCTCAAATTCTCTAGCCAGGTTAGACATTAAATCAGACCTGGAACACATTGTACCCAAAAAATTTATGGAATCTACTTAAAAATTGTAAATATTTCGGTATTTGGAACAATATCTGGTATTACAAAAAATTAGCGAATATCTTTGAGGGAATTTAACTAATGGGTAAAGTGGTGGGTTACAGGGTTTCGTTATTTGCTTATCCTCATGGTAGCCCTGGTAACGCCATACAAAATGATACTAATCGCCACTTGGCACCCGTTGCTAGGCAACGTTGGTAATGTGTTCAAGTGGTGGATTGCCCGCAAAAATTGAGTATCATTGCTAGTACTATAGTTGCTCGGACAACCCTCGGGTTCACGAGCTGTCGATAGAAGACTTATGCTCGCTTAGCTCTGTCCCTTGTAGAAATTCTAGATCAGGTTCTTAATTGACTGTGGAAAACTAAGACGTGATAAGAATGTTTATGACAATGCTGGCATACAATTATATTAAAGAAACAACTCAACTAAGGCTAAAACTACTCTATTTGATTCAACCACATGTGTACCATTTATTACTTGACGTTTAAAAGTTGGGTTGCGCGACGTCGGGCACGTTCCTTGCGTCCCGGTCGACGGTTATTAGTTGGAGGGGTAGGTTGCTCTGCTGGCTTGGTGGTTTTCTGCGGCATTTGGGTTGGGGCGAAGATGAGCGGATAGGTTACCGCTTCCCCTTCCCGGCAGACTGCTAGGGCGACTTCGAGTCCCGAATTTGAGTGCGCAGGCTCTGGTTGAGCTGCCGCTCTTCTACTCAGCCTTTCTGGGCCGCCGTGAGTCGGTGGTAGACCGCTTTCGTTTTTGCGGGATCCGTCCATGTTGCTTTTATCTGCTGCATTTCGCGGGTCAATTGAATAATTTGGGTGAGTAATTCCGCGTTTGACTGTCTTGCGTGGTCCAGTTCAGATTGTAGGATTTGTAGGGAAGACATCGCTATAACCAAAGATATCATTTTAATGCATTATAGGTTAAGTTAGATCATCATTTATCTCATTAAACAAAATCACGAATAATTCTAGCCGTAAGAAGAAATAACACGCCTAATTTCTAATGTTTTAAATCAGTTACTACATAAAGTCCATCACTGTCGATTTCATTATTCGGGACAATGTCTCCTCAGGCTTCGTTTGAGAGCTTCCACTGTATAGGGTCGTTGGGTATCACGGACTGGGCGAGGTGGATAGGCGACTGCAATCCGCCCGGCGAGGATGTCTTCCACTACGTTCGCGAGATACATCCTCGCCTTAACCACCTGTAAATCCACCTGCTCCTGCACCGGTTCCCATTGGGTGAGGAGATTCCGAGCATTTATGTAAATCTCTGCCGCTGGGTACTGCTGCCCGTCGAGTCCGTACGGATCACTTGTTAGGCCCAGTAACCTCCAAGTCGTGGGGTACGGCCATTGATGTTGAATTTTCTGAAAAATCTCCGCCTTTGGGAGTGATTCTTTCCGAGGTTGCTTATCGGATATTGGGGTGTCGTTCCGTCTGAGTGGCATATTCTTTTCTGAAAAGGCATCAAGGTCAACTACTTGCACATGGGATGAAAACAGCTCATTTAAATAGTTTACTCGGGTCGTGTACTTGGCTCCCTATTGTTAGAATGGCAGGTCGGAAATGTTATCATGATCTATCTAATTAATTTATCTGCTTTACGTACGAATCAATTAATGGATGCCTGTATTATTTGCCATTAAATTTATCTAACTTTAAACTTATCGAGTTCTATTAGCGTCACTTTCTGTCATAACTTTTGTGAAACGGGTGAGCGGTTTATCTACAAGTTTTACGGACATGGCTCTTTGGGTGTACTCCTTTATGGGGTGATATATAATAATATGATTAATCATATGGGTGAGATAACCTGATGTTTAATTTATTTTATATATACATATTAACCTTAATATATTACATGTTAGATAGTAGGCGGATAGTCGTGTATTGACCTAAGAGAATTTGTAAATCGATTTAAAGTTTGTTTACCAATTTCATTTACGGTTAATCGAACTTTAAGATCTAGACCGGATATTGATCCAAAGTAATTTAGTCGTGCGTGGGCGTATTATGGTGAGTGAACGATTTCCTGCGGATCTTGCCGTTGTAACTTAACCGGTTGACTAAAGGTGATTTATATTGTTTACATCCGGTAATTATATTATTCATGTCATATTTTCAGAATTGCTGTTCAACTGCTTCGCCTACACTTTATTAAATCAATTATGGTAAGTGATTTTGTTGATTAGTCTGAATGGACTTTACTGACAATTTTTAGAAAAACTTCCTACGCTTACCGGGGCGTCCAAGTAGATGTGATACCCTTCTTTGGAACATTTTCGCTATGTGGAATTTTATTTTTTCAATAAAATCGGTAACAATTTATGTGATATTAATACAAATTTTCTCTTATCCTAAACTTTGGTTTTTTCAATTATAATAATTTAGTTTAAGTAATAATTCATTCATTTTACTTCTAATCAATTTGCTATAATTCTTGAATTTATAATAATTAAAGAAAACCTTTTTTCTAAATTTATAAATTATTCTAGTACTAACTAAGAGATTGTGTTATCAGTAATAAATATTAACATCTATTATTCCAATTTCTAATAGTCTTCCCTAAGGCTATTTGGATCAACCATTACTTTAGTCCGTGAAATTATTTTAATACTAATGCTTTTGAATCCGTGAATCCAGTTTTACTTTAGTTTACATCGAAGATTACTTGATTTTCACCAAAGAGACTATCTTACGGTTAGTTAATTC
Source organism: Schmidtea mediterranea (assembly GCA_022537955.1). Lineage (NCBI taxonomy): Eukaryota > Metazoa > Platyhelminthes > Tricladida > Dugesiidae > Schmidtea > Schmidtea mediterranea. Next base: position 215,467,264 of record CM039680.1, read on the forward strand.
CTTCCTAGCTTTAATCTATGAATTACTTTAGTCAACGAATTATTGTTAATCAAAGAATTTATATTATTTCTCCTTAATTAATACTTTACCTTACCAAAACTAGGTTACATTGGTTTTATTCAATAATTATCTGAATTAGTTTAATCAATGAGATATTTCTGTTTACCCGAAAATCATTTTAATTGTTACCAATGAATAGATTTAATTTAATCAACGACATATTTACTTCTATTCCATATTCATTTTATTTCTAACCCATAATTTAATTTAATCACTTGCTTTTACTTAATTCCTTCTTCAATTTTATTACAATGAATTATCAGTGAATTACTTGTCGTTGCAGTAATTTTAATCAACAATTTAACTAAGGGATTCCACACTTTTATTCGAGAATCACTTTACTTTTAATTGATACGTTTCATTATTTGAAATCAATGAATTCGATTCTTAATTGCTTCCATTTTTATCGGGGGTTGATTTTTGATTAGATCAATACCTTACTCGTTCTTACTCAAAGGTCAGATTAATTTTATTGAAACGAATTATTTAATTGATGAAATTATTTGTCATTACCCTAATTTTAATCAATAATTTACGATCATTTAAATTATGAATTATCTTTACCGGTAATTTTGAGCCATAAAACACTTTACTTTCACAATCAATGGTTACGTTAATTTTTATCAATAATCGCAATTTAATCGAATTTAATGATTTCCAATAAATTTTATCTATTTCAAAATTTTCATCCAAAATAGTTATAACAACGATTTCAGTTAATTTAATCCCCGTGCCCTTTCCCTTTAATAGGCCTTAGACGCATATTGTGTTTATATTATATTTACTGAGTGCCCACTGGACTACTCGGTGTGATGATTTTAAGCCGTATGTAATATAAATTTAGGTCGATTTTACAGAATTGAGAAACGAGGAAGCAGCCAGAGACTTCTTCCTTATTTCTCGCTTCAGCTATAGGGATAAATATTGACGTTACGACCGCTGCGTTGCGCACGCTGAGTCTTCACGGGTACATATCATTGGCGGTTTTCCACGCACTTACATGCATCTGTACTATGCAGATTTTGCTTTCTTGCGTTATGTGTTGGCTGTGGGCCGGAAAAATTTCGACAGTTTAATTTAGTTTATGAAAACATATAAAACAATTTATGTATATAAATAATATTTATTAATTATAAAAAACAACATAATTACCCTTCATAACCATTCCAAAAGTGCATAAAATATCATTTCATAAAATAAACATAAATACCTCTCTCCCCACGTCGACGCCAAGCAGAGCTCTACTGAGTTGCAATGGACGTGACGTGGAAAGAGGGTTCCAACCAAAATAATTCTCACCTAAAAATTACGATTTCCAAGATAATCTGCAAATAGTCTTAAAGTTCTAAAACGGTTTGAAAATATGGTTTTTAAAATAGTTTCACAACGATTTCAAAAATGGTTAAGTTAAATGTGAAAATGGATCAGTATTTATACCTATTTTTCTCGCGTGTGAAATTTGATGCAGTAAAACAAAATTCGACCTTGTTATTTTCTAGTAAATTCTATTCTTTAATTTTATTATTTCTTGACTTATTTTTATAATTTTTTATTTAGAATTCTTATTGAATTATTACTAATTCAAATTTTCCGATTTAATTTTCACTTTAATGAACTTTTATTAATTTTTCCAATTTTGTCGAATTTGTTGTGTTTTCTTGTTATATTTGTGTAGGTATCGTGCGAATCTTGGTGCATTTTGTTATTATTTTAATTTATTTTTATGTTTATTATTTTATATTTAATTCTCCTTTTTTCTCGTATTTTATAGGGTTTAATTGGTGTTTCCAGGTTTATTTAAATTGCATGTTATTTTGCGTGTGTGTTTCTGATCCATTTAAACATTTCACAAGGCCGTTTACGTTCTGGCCCAACATAAAACACTCGGGGGTCCGTAAAATTGCGACCCGCAATTTCGATTGATTTCAAAATGATACATACATTTCCATTTTCAACATTCACATTCATAAAAATATCTACGGTAAAGTTAAATCATCAAGGTAAAGATGGACTTAAGGTCCGGCTACTGTACATAATCAAATAAAATCGGATAGTTCAATATCAATGTGAATCAGTCTGAGTTATAAAAATCAGTTCAAATCATTGTAGCTCAGTATGAGTTAGTAAAATCAGTTTGTATCAATGTAAATCAGTTATATTTGGTTTCGAATGAATCGCTGACGGCTTGGGTTTCGCTTTCGAGCTGGGTTGATCTTGAAGGGTGATTGATGGAAATATGCGAGAGTTTTGAAGTTTCGTTGGTCTTGTTGATTTTTTGGATTTGGATGAACATTCTTCTGAATTTTTGAATTGGGATGTTTTGCCTTTGTTTGTTTTTCGTTAGGCCGAGGATGAGACAACATATTAGGAGTATCATGTTGGATGTTATACTAATCGATAGTATAAGTTCGATTGATAGAATTGTTGTACTGGGTTCATTTTTCTGTTTACTTTGTTTTCCTGGTTGCTTTTTGATTGATAGGACGATTTTTTGCATTTCTTGGATTGGTTTGTTATTGGGATTTGCTTTGGCTTTTCTTTGAATTTGTCTAATGATATTTTCTAGGGTTTTCTTTATCTCTCGGTTCTCATTTTTTATGTTAGCTATCTCTTCATTATTTTTCAATAGGGTTTGTACCATTGCTTGGGTTTTCTCGATATTCTGTTTCAATTCGTCCTTGTTCTCTTTCATGGGGCATTGCATACATTGGAGGTTTATTTGTTGACATTCCTCATTATCAGGGTTTCCGCAAATTTCTTTGAAATCGGCACAGGTGCTGTCTTCTTTTCTGAAGGGTTGGGATTTCTCGCATTTTTCTAACGGGTTCTCAGTATCGCATTCTCTCATTATTATCATTATCATTGTTATCCATAACGTTGGACTCATCATTTTCATTTCTACTATATATCAATCAATTTCCACGTCTATTTATCATTTTATTCAACTATATACAGTGGAGTTTTAGCCCTTTTTACTCTTTCTCTTTTTCTGGGGTTGAGTGTCTCTCGCACTCCTCTTTAATTTTGTTTTCTGAAAATCTCATTATCAGAACTTGGGCTTTTATTAATCGCTCGGTTATTTTTGGGAGTTCTTTTAATCGTTCTTTGTTTTCTCTAATTATCCTTTGTTGATTATGAATTTTCATTTGGAGATTTCTTTCTTTCGCTTGCTTTCTTTTGAGTTGAAGTTTGCCATTTATTCGTTTAACTGTTTGCTTTTCCAATTTTCGTTTTGCTTCCTGGAGCTGTTCTGTTAACGCTTTAATTTCATCCTGAGTTTGTTGATGACTTTCTTTTATCTCTCTGGCTTCTTTACAACTATCTTCTAGCTGTATTACGTATCTTTGTTCGCTTTTTCTGCTGTCTCTCATTCTCTCTGCTTCGGTTTTCCAATAATCTTCCAGGATTACACGGGTTTTTATTTCAGCTAATTCTCGTCTTAATCGTTCATTTTCTCTCTTTTGATCTTTGTTTTCTCCCATGCTGGATGTTAGTTTTCGTTTTATCATATTGGCTAACTGTTTTGATTGTATTAGTTGTTGATTTATCCGGGCGACTTCTGATTCTTGTTCCTCCACTAACTCTTGCCATTCTTTTCTTTCGGCTCTCCATCTTTTACTATAATACCTCAGTGGGTCTTGCTTGATTGGTTCTACTAATTGAATTGGGTTTGGTATGCATTCTCCGTCTTCTAGATTCATTCGGATTTCTATTTCATTCGAGTTCATGCTAAATATACATCGATTACTAATTTTGTTTTTATTGTTTTTTATTATTTTCATTATTTTTACACTTTTTACAATTTTTTCTTTGAATTTACACTATCGTTTCGTCCGTCTCTCCGAATCCTTCATCGGGTTCGGCGGGTACTTGGTTCGGTAATTCCGTCGGGTATAACGGCATAAGCAGGATTGGTGGTCGGTTTTGCAAGGTATTTACCTCTTCACGTAGAGTGTTGGATATTTGTATCTCTTCATCTAAGAGATAGGTGATGTATTCGACATTTTCGGTTAATTCCTCTACTTGCGCTTTCAAACGGTGCGTATTTTCTAACGCTTTTAACTTTTCAATCTCTTTTCTCAGATTCTGTTCATTTTCCTCATATCCTTGCTTCATCGTTTTTATTTCTGTTTCTACTTGTTCTTTCAACTGTTCGTTGACTTCGCGTTGATGTCTCAACTGGATCTCTTTAAATACTGCAACTCATCGGTGTCCGTTCACCTCCTGCTGGAGTTCTGTTATCCTCTCGTTTAATTGTTGGTTTTGTCGTTTTTCATCGGTTTGCTCGTTTAGGGTTTCTAATATTTTTTGATTTAACTGATCGATCCATTTTCTGAGGTCCTTTTCGGTTTTTCTGAGCCTTCTTATTGTGTTTTGTCTGGCTCGTTCATGGTATTCCATTGTTTGGATTTCTTCGTTCAGTTCTTCAATTGTTTCTTTCTGCGCTTCGACTTGTTCCCAAAGCTCCCAATCTTCCATATTTAATATCTTTTTGGGTAACAGTCTTATCTCTTTCTTGGCTTCTTGGTACTGGTCCTTCCATTTTCTTGCTTCTAGTTTGATCCACTTTTCTTTGTCTTCCGTTTTTATTTGTTGTATTTGTCTCTGTTTAAGAGTCTTTTCTTGTTCTATTAGCTTTTCTGTCTCTTTCGGATTCATAATTGTTTTCTAAATATTAATAATCGATTATTCTCTCTTTTCAATCATATCAAAATTTTATCATAATTTACATCGTCTCATTTTTCGTGATTTTTTGAGTTTTTATAATTTTTTGTTTTTACGTTTATCTTTATTTACACTTTTTACACATTGTTTTCGCTTTCTATTTACTGATCAGCGAAACGGAACCCTTTGATCCGCCCGTTGATTGTCTTTCTACATACTGGACATATATCAACTTTTAACCCACATGCTTCACATGTAACCATATGTCCGCAAGGAATATAGATTATTTCGACATGTTTCTGCCAACATGTTACGCATTGATACTGCTCCAAAATAGCTTCTTTTATCATGGATTTGTCACGATTTTCTTTAGGTTTCTCTTGATATCGCTTGATTGCTCGGATTATTGCTTGTGTCGAGTCGTACCATTCTAAATTATTAGCTAATCTTTCTTTGATTATTTCTCTCATTTTTTGCGTTTCTACTCCTGATAATAGCATTATGGTTCTCGTTTTTGGTTGATCTAAGATATCTTCCACTTGCTGGTTGGTGATTATCATTTCTATATTCTTTGACTCCTTTTCTTGTTTATACATACATTTTCCTTTATGCTTTAGCTTTTTGACATTCTGATCTGGTATTGGCTGTTGCTTTTTGCATCCTTCGCACATTATTCCTCTTGCTGTTTGGCAATATCCCTGACTCGCAAATTCTGCTGCTCTTGGGTTTCCTTTGAAAGTTTTAATTCTCTCTTCGAATGTTCTATTTATAGTCTCTTTTTCCCATATTAGTTCTGCTGGATCTTCGAAACTCTTTATTATCGTTATCTTTTTCTCGCCTCCCTTTTTGTCTTGGTCTAATTCCGACTGTCGAAGTCCTTCTAGTCTGTTTATCGTTTGGTTTCTTACATCAATATTAATTCTAAATGGGCAGGTTGAAAATTTCCTCAGGTGTTCTCGTTTTGCTGTCTCTCCCTTTTCCCATTTTGCGAGTTTTCCTTTACAATAGATGCATGTTACATCGTCTGGTAGTTCTGGTGTTCCCGTAAAATAAAATCCTTCTGCAGCCATTTCTTTGCTTTGCCGGTCGGTAAATACTTTATTATCTTTAAACGTTAAATATCTTTGTTCCTCTTTCCTCAGCTCCTCGTCTCTCACTCTCATTTGTGAGTATATCGCTTTTATGATTCGCGTTGGCCGTCTTATTCCGTCATAGTCTTTATAGTATATAATTGCTGCTGCAAGTGTATTAACTTTCTCTTCCTCTCCGGTTTTTTCCATAGTCTCGTCCATATCGAATCTGGTCCTTCTCTCATCTGTATCGTTATCTCTTCGCTGATTCCGCTTGCCATCTAAATATCGTCATTATTTTTTGAATTTTTTGTTTTTCTGATTTTTTTTGATTATTTGTAATTTTTTGATTTTTATTTGATTTTTATTATTTTATTTACATTTATTTACACTTTCTTTTTCTCTTTACAACGTCTTGTCTGGCTTCTCTACTTCCAATTTTATATATAAATTATCTTCTCGCAAGAATCCTTCTCCTCTTAATCGCTGTTGTGCATAGAAACGTGGTGTACCGATTGCCGTATTCCAGTCGGTTGTTGGTCTTCCCATCTGTGGTTCATTTCCTGTTCTGATTGGGTTACGATAATCCTCTTGTCCTTTCATCGTTAATATCATATTTTGTTTAAAAGGCCATGTTAATAATTCATCATAATCTCCTCTTCCTACTCTGACGAAGACACTGATATGGGTGCCTGTTGCATTCCCATCTCCATTCGGATATAATCTAATGCCTAATTTGTATCCATTCTCCCAACTGTATATTGGTGGACTATCTAGAATTCTTTGTGTTCCATCTTTTGCTCTCTGGAGTTTTTCTGCGAATTCGGTTATTTTCCATATAAATGGTGCTGTAGGGTGTTTTCTGGCTATAGAGCTGTTCGTTTCTAATTCCTTTAGGCTGTTGGTCATCTGTTGCATTCTCTTTTCCATTTCGGTCATTTTCTTGAGGGCATTTCCTTGGCTCTTTTCGAAGTTCTTTCTGGACTCTAATATTTCCCTTATTAGTGCCTTTTGTGCATCATTTTCTGTTCGTAGGCTTTTTACTTCCCATGCCAACATTCCTATCGTTTTCATCATGATTTCAGTGTGCTCGATATTATTTTCTATCATGTGCTTTCGCATTTCCGCAATTGGTAGTTGTGTTTGGCAATTGAATAATTCTAACGGACATTTGACTGGTTTGTCGCTACATTCGTTCCAGTGTTCCTTTAGTTTGACTTTCTCTCTCTTGTCGCAGTTGTTTGCGCATATTCCTTCGTATAGATCACATATTTGTTCCTCTTTTGGATTCCGATGTTCCATTTCTATTTTTATCCATTCGTCGATAACTCCACAGAACTCGCATTTTTCCTCTCTCTTGATGCACACTTTGTGGTGTTCTTTCATAGTCTTTTTCGTTGTGATGATTTGACATTTTTCGCATAATATCTCGTTATATTCGCATTCGTTTGTGTGACTTTCGGCTTCCTTCATGAGTCCTTTCCATTCACATTCTGTTACTCGGCATTGGACTAATAGCTTATTGATTTCTTTGTTGGTGGCTTTATCCATTGTTGTAGGGTCTTCGTCTCTTTCAATCGTTTCGTCACATCCAGGGCATTTTGTTGCTTTTGTTTCTATCACTTCTATCGTACAATCCGTGCATATTCTGCATCCGCATTTCGTCTGTCTCGCTCCAATTAGTAATTTTTTACATTTACAACATTTTAGTCTTTCTTTTATATCGTTCACCACTCTGATTTTGTCTTTCATTATTCGTCTCGTAGCTTCGGATGGATTCTAGCTTCCTCTTATTCTCTCGATGATGGTCTGCATATCTACAAAAATTTTCAATTACTTGACGTTGCTTTGTTTTCTGTCGTGTTATTTTTACATATTTACAAGGTACGCGTTATTTTTATTCTACTGTTGAATCCGGTTCTGGGGTGAATTATGGCATCGATGCTATCCATTCCACCCAACTTGCTGGATCTACGTGTTGCTGGTTGTTACGTAATCTTCTAATTTCCTCAGCTTGCCATCTAACTTGATCTGCCAATTGTTCGTTCATTCTTTGTAATTGTAGTATTGTTCTCTGTTGTTCTTCTAGTCTTATGGCTTGTTGTAGCCCTCTGTTCACACTTTCCGTTAATACTAGATGAGTGTTTGTCCACTGAGTTTGCGCATTGTTTGTTATTAATGTCATTAATTCGCATTGTCGTCTCCATGTTGTCTCGATTCCTGGATCTTGGTATATTCCCTGATTCAATTCTGCAATCTCTATAGGTACATTGGCAGTTGTTGGTTGTTGTATTCCTTCTGTGAACGGTGGTATTCTCACTTGGTTTTGTTGATTCGCATTATTCGGATTCATCTGTTGATTATAACACATCGTTAATTCATCGACATTCGTTTCTGTTTGCTTATTATTTCTGACACATTTGGTACACTATTTATATATACATATACATACTATTACTACTATTATACTACATAATATTTTACACTATATACAATGTCTCTTTTTCGTTTTACACCATCGTCTCCGGGGATTCTATACGCAATGTCCGTATATCCCCGTATTTCTCATTCATTATCTGATATACATCAAATTCATTTGACCATTGTTGTGCTTCGATAATGGGCGGTTCTTTTAACCAGAGTCCGCTTGTACTAGAATTTCCTATGATTTCATATTCCTCAGTTCTTTCCGCATCGTATTGTCCTAATTCGATATCATAGTTGAATTTTTCCACCGCTGGCCATAATCTTCTCTTCGCTGGCTTCTTTCTGCATTTGGTAGTTCTCGCTAGTTGAACTATTATCAGCATTACTACGCTGCTTACTATTGCTGTTGTTATCCAGATCATTTTAATCATATAATTCTTTTCATTAGGCTGCATAGTTGTGTTTTCTCTTGCATTAGTTGTCTCCATTACTCTTTCTTTCGGTTGTACATTTTTAAGTGCTTTCTGGAGTTGTAATGCTTCGTGAATTGAAAGATGGCTGTCGTCCATGAGCATTCCTTTTTGCCATGTCTCGTTACTTGTTTTTCTTTCAGATGGTTTTGTTATGGATTGATCTGTCGCATTTGACTTAGGTGGTTTCTTTGTTATCGTTCTCCAATGTTCATGAGTTCCTTTTTGAATGTTTATTACATATTTTCCGAGTTTTCTTTTTGTTGGGATACGATACTTTTGATTCGTTATAGTTTTGCTTATTTCACATTGGATTCTTTTGTTTACTGTTTCGTTCCCTTTGGGTTCGTATACGCAGATTTTTGTGATAGGTTTTTCACCTGTATTCTCAATTAATATTTCCTCTTCATTTGCCGCATTCGATTCTATATTTATTATTACTGCTTTACTTTCTCTGATCTGGCGTTGGTATGGTTCTTCTCTTGTTTCTTTTTCTGGACGTCTTGTCGTAATTGGTTCTAGTAACTTTCTCGCTATTGATTTCCAGTAATCATCTCTTCCTTTCTGAACGTGCACTATATACTTTCCACGTTTTCTTTTCGTTGGAATGCGGTATTTTTGATTTTTGATATCCTCATTTGACTGACATTTGATTCTTTCATTCATCGTTCCGTTCTTTTTAGTTTCGAATATACAGACTTTTGTAATGGGTTCTTTGCCCATATTTTCAACTATTATCTCTTCTCCACTCTTTGGGTTTGATTCTACTTTTATTATTATTTCTTTATTTTCTCGTGCTCGACGTTGATGATGGTTCTTCTTTTGGTGTTGTGAATTTCAATCCCAGAGTTTTGGCTAATGTGCAGGTTATTATAATGTCATCGTTGGCACATATTATATATTCTGCATTTCCTTCTAAGCTATCCCATTCGCATTTCTTTCCTGCTTTCATATTCATTTTCCAACAATCGATAATTTTATTTTGTATACATACTTGTTCAATGGTTTCTATTCCTTTATTTATTATTCGCAATTTGCCTATCCCTGGCTCTACTTGGATTTTTACGTTTCTATCTTTTGTAGCGTCTCTACATACATCTTTGTTGGTCTGACATGATGATGAGTTTTCGGATCGTATTTCCATCTTTCCCGGTTTTCCTATAGAATCGAATGACAACTTATGCTTGTATTTATGCAGTTGTAAGCATATTTCTTTACTTGGAAATTCCTTTATCGTTTATTGTCGTATTCGAACGATTTTATTTCTTTCCGGAAGGTTTTCGTCGGCTTCTGTTAACTGATGGACGTACATATCATTATTTTTTTGTAGCAGGGTCGGTTCCGACTGAATTTTTCTTGTGTAATACTTTTATTAATGTAAGCAGCATCCTTGGTTTTTGTTTTTCCTCTCGTTGTTTGTGTTGCTGTTCGATTCTCGTTGGATGATTCCTTTTTCCTCTTGTTGTTCCGATTTGTTTTCGTCTCTAGTATTTTGATCATCTTGGTTGCTGCTGTCACCTCCTTCCCCATAATTAATCTCCGATCCCGGGGTTTCCTTTAAATGTGTCCTCCACATTTATTATTTCACTTATTTCCTGTATACCTTTATTATTTCTCGCTTTTATATCGTCCATCTTTTATTCTTGTTTGCTCGCTTGAAATCTTAATTTGCTTTCGATGCAATCATGTGTATTATCATTAATAGTTGTTTTCTATCTTCCGATTCGTATTGCTTCTTTTGGATGATTGGTGATTTAGTCCTTCCATTTCAACATTGCCTTTATCGTCTTTGGAAATTGGATAATGAGCATGTATTGTTTCTTTTAATAGGACGTTTCTGTTTCTTACCATATAGTTTACATGAATACTTAAGTGATGACCTTCATAGGTCCATTCATTAGATTGGCTGCTGCTTCGTCTTGTTCTAGCGTCGATGCTTCGCCATAATGTGGATTGTTTTGCCCATTATTCTCTCTCTCTAATTGGTCGCATTACTGGTTATAAACTTATTTGCATTGCCTGTCCTGGATTTCAGCGCATAATTGTAATTTATTTTCTCCATATTCTTTTTCTTTGCGATGATCCTGTTTAATAGTTCTTCTCAGAACCGTTGTAGAAGCATCTACTGCAACTGCGAACATTAATGGTGTTTGTCCCTCTTCGTTTGGTATATTTTGAGGCGTGTCCGCATTTTCTGCATGATTTGGATTATATCTATTATCCTTTGGTGTTTCTGTGTGAACTGCAAATATTGTAAGGTACGTTTCCTTCTACACTCCATAGTGAAGATTCATGGTATACTTTCTTTGAACGTCCATTTCTGGTGGACTTCTAGGCTCCTTTAGCGTAAATTCCCATGCGATTTTCCGCTTTGTTTACTATTTCATCCATCCTTTTCCTGTCGACCCATTCTGCATTTATTTCTCTGATACTTCACTATTAATATCCATCTGTCACATTATCTTGGGTCCGCGTTTAGAGTTATTTTGGATTCATCCGTTTGGGTTCTTCGCAGGTATTTGCTGTCGCTTCTATTTTTCGACTCATCGTTAATCCGTAATACCTCAGTTGTTTGAGTTTGTGAATCTAGTTCATACCCGATTCTCTGGTTCTCTTGTTATTGTTTCCTAGGATCGCTTTGCAGCTGCTCACGTTTTACATAAATAGGTCTAGTTGAGTGGGTATTTGACCATTTAATTGAAGCATTAATTCTCGTTTACGTACATTAATCTCATAAGGTTCTTTACCACTTCTCTGTAATTTTCTGGCTACTCCTGGGATAATTTCTGGCATGCGATTATTACCCATCTCACCCTGAAGTTATGCTCACGTAGTCTCGCTTTTAATCGTGCAAATTCTTATTAGCTTTCCTGGTTAAACTAAATTCATAACCTGCTGTTTCCAGATCTCTTGCTTCGCTTCTTTGAATCCCTTACAGTAATCCATCAATTCCATATACTGTGATATCGGTGTTGGTATTACCTAAGTCTATTCGACATGGTTGATTCTCTGCCGTACATTAATTTGAAATGGACTCATTTTCGTTGCTGAGTGTATTGACATTTCTATATGCCATGAGGATAGGTTTATAATCTAATCCCAATCTTTTTGGTGTCTGCCGGACATAATTGACATCATTTCAAATAATAGCCGTTAAATCGTTCAGTTTGACTCCATTTTGTGTGATGGTACGGTGATGTTCTCAACTTCGCAATTCAGAAGTAATTCGTTACTTCCTCTATTATTTCGCTCATAAAGTTGGTTCCTTGATCAGTTAGGATCTGTTTGGGTGTTCCATATCTACAGCATATTTCCTCTACTAAGGATTCAATCGCTATGTTCTAAGCTTTTTGATCTGGTATTTGCGAATGCTCCGGGGATTTGACAAATAATCGTTACTACCAATATGTAAATATTTCCATCTTTGGTTCCGTAGTGGTCCTACTAACATCATTGCAATCATCGTCATGGGTTCCTGGTGGAATTGGCTTGGTTTTAGCGGTGCTTTCAGTTTACTCCTGTGCTTTTTTCTGGTTGGCGCATATCAGACAATCTTATCCATCCTTTTACGTCCTCTCCGATATTTGGCCAATAATATTTTTGACGCAGTCTTGCTTCTGTCTTTTTTGCTGACATGTGTCCTCCAAGTTTCCCATCGTGATATTGATTAGCACCATCTTTTCTTCTACTCTCTGGTAAAAAACACATGAGGTCGTTTTTCGCTCATCCATTATAAATAACCCTTTCTCTATGGTGTATCGATGTTGTGTTTTCCATATGCTCCTTAGTTTACTGTTGTTGTCAAGATTTTCATATCGTTAGTTTCATAAATTGATATTGTTTTTAACTCCTCGTCTTCTTTCTGCTATTTCTCAGTTTTTGTAAAAATCGATATCTTCTCGATAATCATGCATATTCGTCTACATCCTGAATCATTAGTTCTCAAATACAAATGACAATGCAGTCTGCGTGGCGTTGGGCTTTCCTGATTTGAATTTATATATGGCGAGTAATTCCTTGCAACTGCATTGCCATCTCATTAATCTACTCGAGGCTTCTTTGTGTGCTAAACCATACCAATGGTTGGTGATCTGTAGTGATATATATCTGCGTTGACCCATAATAAATATTTGAAGTGTTTAATAGCTTGATTATGCTAGTGCCTCTCTTTCAGTCACAGAGTAGTTCTTTTCATGTTTCTTGAAATGTTCGACTGTAATATCCATGACTCGTTCTCTTTTCTCAATCGTCCCATTGTCCTAGACCTGCCCCAGATGCATATCCAGTTGCGTCTGTCGCACAAAACGGTTTCTTAAAATCTGGGTGTACGAGTATTGGTGCTGATATTAGTTTGTCTTCTGAGTGTTTTCAAAGGCTGTTGTGTTCCTTTTCCATTAAACGGGGTATCTTTTTTGGTTACTCTTGTATGGTTTTCGCATGGTTGCATATTCTTGATGAATTTTTTCGGTAAATATCCATATAGCCTAAGAATTCTTGTACTTGTTGTGACTGTCTTGGTGCTGGGCAATTCTTTATATTTTCAATGTTTCTTGGTCTGGTTCTTGCCTTTGCTGACACAATAGTCCTAAGAAGGTGACTTTTCTTTGCCCAATCGCATTTTGATGGTTTTTAATTTTGACTCCATTGTCTTGTCGACGAATACGTTACGGATTCTTTTTAAATGTTGTCGAAGGTGCTAAATAAATAGCAATCATCAATATATACCATACACGTTTGATTGGCCATGAGTTACAAAGTTCAAAGCATCTCCTCGAATGAAAGCTGTGCGTTAGTTAATCGAAAGGCCATTTTCTTGAATTGATATAGATCTTCCGACTGTAAAAGCAGTTCTCTCTATCTTCCCTTTGACCTTTATTTGCCAGTTTACCGCTTTTTAAATCTAGCGGATGTATAAGCTGCTCCGTGTACGTTTGCAGCATCTCATTTATATCTGTTAACGGGTATGTAATCTCGTTTTGTACTGCGTTGAGTCGTCGATAATCTATACAGAATCGTTGTGTTCCGTCTTTTTTCTTTACCATAACCACTGGGAATTGCCATGGCGAGCAACTTTGGTTTCGTACTTGCGGTCCTAACATCTTTTGAACTTCTTCTCTGCTAACTGATTTTGAGGCTTCTGCCAACCGGTATGGCCGAGTGGTTTGGGTATCGTCTGTTATGGTATCCGTGTGTTGCGTCACATGGCTTGTACCGAGATCTAAGTCGGATGCTGCAAATATATCTTTGAATCCGTTAGTAGTTTTTGTAATTTGGCTCTTTTTCGGTTTCCGTTTTAGTAGTTGACTGTCGATTGTCCATAATTCTTTCTCCGTTCAGTTTTTGTTGCGGGAGTTCAATGTCCATCATCGGGGTTAGTTTCCCAATCTTTCGTTCTCGTAAATTACTTATCTCTTCAATCGAATTTGTAATATTGATTGGAATTTCATTGTTGTCGTTACACACACTATTTCTCGGCTAGTGGCAGTTCTTTCTTTCTCAATTGTGATTAGGTTCGAAAATCATTTCACCTCTAGTTTCCTCGTTTACTTTTACGTAACAGATCATTTGTGTGCGTCCTGGCACTACGATTTTCTCTGAGCATCTCACTTTGATTTTAACATACATATCCGCGGTTTTTATCTCTCAACTGCCATCGACTAGATCTATTATTACTCTTTTAATAATTCTGCATGAGATCTGTTCCAATTATACAATCTGCGCTCAATTTCCTGATGACTGCTAAGTACGTATTGATTTTCACATTTTATATTCGAGTATCAGAACCAGATTTTCCCGATGACTGCTAACCTGATTCTTTACTGCCACGTTATCACATCCATGTTGCTTCTTCTTACACGGCCACAATCTTCCGGGTAATTTTATCCTTTTTCTTGCTGAGATGTTTGCTCGGATCGATCATTGCTTTTATCTCTACCCCATTTTATTTCTTATGGTACGTTAATGTTGGTCCCAGGCTTAATGTTTGCAACATAGCTATATTCGCGTTTCTGGATCTTGATTCTACACTTCTCGATCTTTGGCTGGTTCTTGGTATAAGGTCTGCCAATTTGGTTCGTAATGGTACGGGTAAATGTTCGTAAATGTTTGTTGATCTTGGTGTCGGTTACGTGTCTTTCTATTGGCTGTTTCCTCCTACTGACGTTGTTGCTTTTCTTTAGACTCATATACTGGGGGTGGATGGTTATAGTCCACTATGTCTTGTCTTTCGATTTCCCATTGTTTGAGTTGCCTTGAGTTGCAATCTGCGTCCTCCTTGGTTTTCACATTGTCGCTGTTATCGCTTGCTATCATCTGAAGTTCATCATCGTCTCCAGTTGCTCGTTTCTGTCGCCTTCATTCTGGTTTTCTCGGCTTCTAGTCCATTACTGCTTTGATTTTCGTCCAACTTCTTCACAGTACCATTCATTTAGTTAGAATTCCTACACTCTTATCTGTAATATCTTTTGAGTGTCCATGTAACACCAATTGTCTTTGCTAAGAACGGTAGATCCAATTGCCATTTCCCAGTTGATTTCGTCTCTCTTTTGTAGTATGAAACGGCGTCTAACATTTGTGTTAGAAATCACTCTTACGATTTGAATAATAAGATATTATTCCTAAATTCCTGCCATCATTTGTCCGAAGATTAAGAATCTTCCCCACATGATTTTCATCCATATTTGCTGTAGATGTTGAAAATGATCTGGTGATAGTACAATTCTAGTTGGGTTTCTCGTCCATAGTTATACCTCCGTTACGTCACATATTGGATATAATTGCCTTGCTTTGTGCTGGAAATAGTAGATGTTCCTCTGGCCTGTTCCAGACTTTTGTTTGGTATATCCCGCTCTGTGAATATATCTACTGTTTGAATTCTGCTTCGCTGCCAATTCGTCAGTCCCAAATATTTTGCGGTGCTACGATTACTCCGAGTTGGAAATTGTAACCAACTTCCATCTCTTATTTCGAATAATGGTCCATATACATTGCTACAACTGAACATATTAGGTACGAATTTCTCTGGATTTATCATCCTTGTTACTGTCTGAGCGAATCTGATTTTTCCTTTATGCTTATCTAATTCGTTTATGCATTTACTCTTGGAATTGTTGAATTCTCTTGGCAAGTTGCAAATTGTCTTTTCGCATTTGTACGTGTAACATAATCTCCCGATTCTTCCGAAATTCCTTCCTGAGTGGTAATAATCTAATTGCGTTATCTTGATTCGTGTTGCCATTGCTACTTTGTTTTTAAAGATTTCTCTGCAGGATAACAATCATTTTTAACCAAACGTAATATATCTTCTATGTGATGCCAATCCTTTGTGATATAAGAAATCCATCTTGTTATTTATATAGAGATATAGTTTCACATCTTTGGGGTCTATTTGCGCTTTGTGCGTTCGGTATTGCTGTTCGCGATAAGGAATATTCCTTTGAATTTGTACTGGCTTACCATTTGTCGCATTGCTCCACCATTTCGTCCTTTTAAAATCTCATTCCGATTGTGTATCAGTTGATATTCTACTACCGGTTGGCGTGACTTCTGATCCGATAGTTGTGTACGTGGGTTTTCGATTCTTCGGTTCTCCGTAATTCATCTAAGCTGCTTTTGCGTGCCTAGTTCTGTTTCAACTGTGCACTCGTCCTTGCACTTCATCAATATTGCGCTTATTCAATAAGGTGAGTCTACAAGTTCTGGTGTCGGCGGTGAATATACGATCAGTTAATTCCCGTATTACATGATCTAATCTGTTGCCAGGCATTGAGGGGTACTTTTCATTGCTTGTGTGTCCGGATCAAAATATCCTTGATATTTCTCCCAATTTTTACTTGGTAGTTTCAATACTACTACTTCCTTTGGACTATTGATTCAATAGGGTTGTACTCTCTCCTTGACATGTTCTGTCTCCAGACCGTTATTCTTCCCGCAGCGCGTAACTCGGGGTCGTTTTTTATCTTTCCTCTTCGGCTGCTACATTACTCGTCCAGCTATTGAGAAGCGTCCTGTCCGTGAATCCTTCCTTACATTCGTTCCGCGTTACTGAAACACTGTTGTTTCCGTTCCAAGCTTCTTATAATTGTTGAATGTAGAGTGGATGTCCGCAATGAAATGTCTACCGATTTTCCCGCGTTACTGACATTCTTTTGATTTTCTGTTTTAAATGAAGTCCACTTCTTTGGTATACATTATACGATACTGCTGTTGCTGTTGTCGCAATTACCGGGGTTTTGAGCTTTGCACTCTTCCGTTTCTTTTAATGAGTATTTATCACCAATCTTTATATTATCACAATCGTATACTACAAACGGTTCTACTCCTTTTACGCACATCATCCATATGAGTATTGTGGTGATTATCGTATTCATCCCTTTTCTGGCTGTTTTTGTGATCGCTTGCATTAATCGTTGTTTCGAAATTCTGTTAGTAACTCTTCAACTTGTTTCATCATATCTTGTTTGGTCATCTTTACTTACTAAATTTAAAGGTTGCCATCACACCTGATTCAAGATGAATGGTTCAATTACTTTTCCTGATAATATCTGTTATCGCGAATTCATATCGTTGGGTTGTAATCTTGGAGTATCGTTTTCTGTATATCACTATCGTATTGTACATCAGGTAGGCCATTCCTATCAAATATCTATTTGGGTCGTCAGATCGTTTCGTTAAGTGATTTATTATCAACTAGTAATTCCTCTGGATCTTTGGTTGTGGTTCGTACTTTATTAAACCATTTTTATTTTTATGCTTATTGCTGCCCAAAGCTGTTTCGCTTCTGCTCCGATATTATTAAGTTTCAAATTTCTCTTTATTTCTGGATTTGCTAATCCCAGCATATCAGTTATTAATCTATTGATCCACTTTGCTCCTTTGTTCTTGGCCTTTTAATTTTCCTTGTATGCTTCGTCACTTGGCTGAGCTGTTTAATTTCGTTGTTAATTGTATCCATCTGCATCTGTTTTAGTTTTTTCCTTCGAGCTGGTTTATCAAATTCGGTCGTCCTCTGGATTTCTTTTCCATTGCTGTACCGTTTCTTTCGTTTAGGTGTTTCGTTACCTGCCGTTTCCTGGTTTGTAGCTCCTCGTTCCTTTATCCAATTGTCATCGTCTCCTGTCGAGCTTCGGCGTCTTCTCTCTTTCTTTTTTTGTTTTCTTCTTCGGTATCTGGCTCTATAATTTCGACTGGTTGCTTGACCACATACTAGCTCGTCTGGTTCGTCTGTTATCAGATCGTTTTTTCTTTCTGGTCATAAACAAATCTCTTGATTCCGGTATCTTCGAGTTGTTCCTCGTCTACGATATCAGTGAGGTCCATTTGTATCTCTTCATCTCCTGTTGTGATGAACATTACTTTCATCTGCTGCAGGGAACTTCTGGTGTATTTAAACTTCTTGTCGCCCTATTCGGCGTTTTTCGTTTGATTTTTCTTTTGTTGAGTTAATCTACCGCGCAATTTTGTTACCGTTAAGATTTTATTAACCCCAATTGCTTTTGCGTAACTCAATTTCGAGATCGTCATCCAATGATCGTCCTCATTTGTAAATGAATGGCGGTTCATAGGTATTCTCTTTTTTACTTCACTTACTTTGGCAGTAATATAAAATTCTCTTTCGATTGGTTCGAAATCTGGCGTCATAATTTTTAAACTATACTTCTCTATCGTTTCGGCTGCCCATTCGGTGTGTTTCCATTTTCGGATAATTTCTCTGAATTGCTCCGGGTACCACGCAATACATTCTCCGATATTCCTCTATTTCCTTCAAATATTTCGCAGATTCTCTACTATCTGTTACAAGATCGATTATCCATTTTTGCTAAATCCTTACAGTTCGTCTTGATTCTTGGCTCCGGTCTCATATCGCTGCTAACTCTCTACATTTTTGCGTTTCTGTATCTGTTAGTCTGCCCCACAGGTCATCTATACTGTGGGCAATATCTTGTTCCTGTATTCTTTCTCGAGTACACTGATTCGTGTTTCGCTTTGTCTTGTTGAATCGCAATTTCATTTCTCGTTCGTTTCTACTTCAATCGTGATGTATATGGTATCATCTTTAGAGAGGTGTACATTTTTTCAGTGTTGTGGTATTCTCCTCTGCAACATTTTTCAGTGGATTTTGGCTTTGACTTACATAGATCTTGGGTCGCACTCCAGTTTTTCACTGTGTCGCTCTTCCCATTTTCCGGGTTTAGCGATTGAATAATGACGTTTCCGATTAAATGTCCATTCTAACTTTCCGTCATATCTACTCTTGCTAATAGAAATACATGATAGATATTTTCCTTTTCCTACCCCCATCTTCCGTTTGGGTAACTCTCAATTTCTCCGGTATCCCTCCGATCTGTATAGAATTGATGACTTGTAATACCGGATGATTCTTTTTCTTCTCTGCCGATTTTACTTTTCAGCCCATCCACCTATTTTCGCATGTGTATGGGCATAATCGAGCTCTATCATTTATTTCCTCATCTCCTCTGGTTGCATTCCATTTCGTTTCATTTCCTCTGGTAATTGTATGCTCAATCTCATATAACTCTAAGGTGTTTCATTAGCTGCATCTTCTGGCGCTTCTCCTGGTATATATTTTCTCCATTTTGGTTCGGTTCTCTGTGTTTCACTTCCATTCCTTCGTCTTTCATCATACACCTTTTTCCAATGGTGTTGATCGGCATCCGAATCGTCTAAGATGTAATTTGTGCTTATTTCGCATCTTGTCTCATAACTGATAGATGGTAATATTGGTCCATTTTCCTTTTATTTCCTCTTGAATTCTTGTGATCTGTTGTTCCTTTTTGTCGTATTTTTTCTCTCTGGTTCAATCCATGGCTATATTTGAAAAGTTTGGTCCCGTCTTCCCATATCCTATTCGTATATCGGGTTCCGTTCTCCGCGGACTTATTTGTCGTTTGTGGTACATTATTTGCCACGTCCTTCTACCTGCCGTCATCGCTATTTTCCGATTTGGCTTATAATTCTCGGTTTATCGTCGGTATAATTATGCATTTGACAATCGGATCTACCAATATTCTTTTATCTCATATTCGGTAATTTATCTTTATCTTATTGGTTCGTCTCTTCTCAATATTCTTTGATGTTCTCCATATTTGCTATCAAACTTCATCTGTTTTCCTCGTATCTGAATCTCATAATAATCTGTATCTCGTACAGCTTCTTCTCAAACATTCTTGAAATCGGTCCTGGTTAACCGATACGTTAATATATTTCTAGCTGCTCTATTGGCTTTGCCCTTCCGTCATTTAATCTGGTTTTGCCTCATTATCTTTTTGTCTCTTTTTCTAATCCGGTTTATTCTTTAGCATATAATATTTAATTTTCTCTGCCAATTCTGCTGTCGTTTCTACTTCGCTTTCATTTTCGTTTAACGTTACCACAGTTATTCCGTTTTGGCCATATTAGAGCATCCGCGAGGGTGATTATCTCGCTTATTTCCTTCTTGATATATAAGGTTTTTTTTTATAACTGGGTCCTAGCTTTTTTCAACTCCCAATATACAACTCATTTGTGCTTTCGCCTCTTGTTGCCTATTATCTGTTCGGTATCTCTTGGAATCAATAATTACTGATAACTCATTCTCTATCGTATTCTTTCAAGTTCTCTTGGTATCTTCTTATCATCTCTTTCATGAGCCAGTGAACGAACCATTTATCTTTGTTGGTATCCTTTCGCAATTAATTTCATTATTCTGCTGTATGTGGTTTGTTATCTCGAGGTTTAAGAACTTTTGGATTTCGATCTACTCTCTACAACTCCATTAATTTCTTTTAAATTATCTCAGTTCATCTTCTCCCTGGGCACATTCGTTTCTATTTTCCTCTAATTCCGATTTGATTCCATCTTTATACGGTTATTTCCTCGCGATTGATGAAAATTTTCTCCGCCCAGACTGTTATCTCACTTTCGTCTTTCCATCTGTTTGATCGTCTGGTATTCGTCTCAGCATAATGTTTGTAAGTTGTTCCTCCTCTTTCATTATCTTTAGTTGGTTCCTTTGTTTGGAACCATATCTTCTTTATTCTGTTCCCCCCGATTTGAACTCGCTCCACGTGGGTTTTTTTCTTTTCTGACTCTTATTTCTATTTTTGTAGCAAGAATCTCTTGGATTGATTTTTGTTATTATTGGTTTCTGGAATTCCTTCTTTTTTCTTGTGACGTAGATGCTTTTCCTGCTCCTCCTTTTGCAGTTCTAATTTGGGTTCTTCCAATTCTTGGGATAGGCTCTTTTGCTAACACTTCTATTTTTTTGGTCTAGTGATTGTTCTTTGCTCCAAGTGTTTCACAATGCTCCGTCTATTTTTAATATTAGTTGCTTCTTTTCTTAGTTTCGCTTTGTTTTCTTGTTTTAGGATTGCTTTCTTTTTCTTCAATTGATCTCTCTTGTTCTAGAAACTTCCTCTTGCTTTATTTTCTCCGAGTGTACTCATATTGTTTGGTCTAATCGTTTGTCGAGTCGTCTATCTCGTACATTAGTGTTCCCTCGTTATATTCCGTTTCATCATCTCTTGCCTCGATTACTCTCTTGAGTCTGGTTGTCAGATTTCTCAGTTGTCATTCTTTTAATTGTCGAACGTCTCTGTTTTTCCTCCTCTGCAAATTCTATGATGGCCTATTTCTCCATTCGTATTTAATTCAACTGTTCTCGTATTCAGTATCATATTCCTCCCCTTCGTTCTCAACACACTGCTCCGCAGTGTGAATCTCGGAATTTCCATTTCTCATCATATTATTTTTTCGGGGTTTGTTTTTCGATTTTCCATCTTTTGCTGGATTTCCTGAGCTCTCTGTTTGTAGTCTTGCCATTCAGCTTGTTGTTGGCTCTTGATATTCTCTAGTTCGCAAGCTCTTGAATCTCCCTCATTACCTCATCTACATGGATTCGTTTTTTTGTATTCTGGTGGGCTCGTTGCATCATCTCTTTTAATTTCAGGGATTCGTTGTAGTGTTTCTCGTAACATGTCTATTTCTTGCATACGTTAATTGTGGATTTCTCATAGGGGTTTATTTGGTTTCGATTGTTTGAACTTCCTTTATGTTGCTCGCCTTGCGATGTGTCCTTGTTGACCAATTGTAGCATGCCTTGGCTATCGAGTTCGGTCTACATATTTTCTCAGTGTGCCCTCGTTTACCACATATCTGGGCAGTGTGATCCGAAAACAGTTTTCTTTTCTGATCGAGTCCCATTTTTTGACTGTGGACATTTTTCGTTTGCGTTTGGATGTTCCTCAATTATATTATTAGTTACCTTGGTTATTACTCGTCTTTCCGGATTCTTCGTTACTGGTGGTTTGAAACATACACGCTTGCTCTTGGAATGGAATTGATTCATAGCTGGATTGATATTGCTGTTGGCATTGACTGTTGGCGTTGTTTGATATCCGTGGCAAGACTGCCACTTGATATCCCATCCCAGATGGGCTTAAACATCTATTTTGCGATTGCTAACACTTGGGCTTTTTACTAATGTTTCTGGTGCCCATCCGAGGTTGGCGTCGTAGGTCTTCTCTTTTAATTTATTCCTCTTATGAAGACGTCCATTTTTATCTTCCGGAGGCATCTGCATCTTTTCTCCGAAAGCCTTCTTTACAATAATTTCTTTAATTCGCATGCGTACAATGTGCATTTGATTCGGCTCGTTCTTTGTTCCCGATGTAGGGAAGAGTCAATATCTTCCTATTCCTTTTTTCTCCTTTTCTTCTTTCTCTATTCCCAATATTTTAACTAGAACCCTTATAATCTCTGCCCACTTGGTCATTCCGGTTACATCTTCTGCTTCTTCTCTTCACTCTAGAATATCTGTGCGCTTCCCGTCGCTCCCTCAATATAAGGTATCAACTCTTTTTAACTTTTTTGATTCTGTCCATGCAGATATTTTAAATTATACCACTTCGAATTCCTTTATTAAAATGTATCCAATTTATTGAGGCTTGCGTCGAACGGTTCTCCTCTAAACTTTCTTCTGAAATTCTCCTACTGTCGCGTTGTTGTATTTTACATTAACATGAAGTCATGTTGGAATTTGGTGGAATTTGCCATGTTTGGTAATGTTTTAAGTTTTTAATCTCTCTTCCTCGTTTCCTGATTCCCTATTGGCAACCGGTTTTCCCTGATTATCGTTTATTTCGTTTTCTTCGCTACTGTTAATTCAACGTCGGTAATCCCACTATCTGTGGCGGTTCGTTGCTGCTGTATTGATACTTCCGGCTTGGACACTTCTAGGCTGTTGCGAACTTTTTCTTTCTTCCGGCTTTTAATAAATCTTTCGTTTTCTCTTTGCTTTTGCTTGCTCGTATGGTTGCTGAGCTATCAATGTTTACCGGTTATTCGTGCTGACTGTTTTTCTCGTTTCTTCTTTTCTTGCTTTGGTTGCTTTGAATTCTGGTTGCTTATTGCTCGTAACTACTTTGCCGTTTATCCAAATTTTTTTCTACTCGTTTATTCAAGTTTCTTTTATTATCACACTTGCCTTTGTCGTTTTGCTCTGAGTATTTTCTCCTTTTGCTTTGCTTTAAATTGACTTGGATTGCTTTGTTTGACTATTGATTCCTAAAATAAATAACACTCCAATATCTATACTCTAACAATCTTCCTCCGTTACCATAATATACGTTATCATCCCTTGTTCGCATTTATCGTGGTGGTTTTTTATCTGACTCACCCCCCTCATTTTAAGTCTATTTTTAATTATCTATACCTCGTAATAATTATCTATTAATCTCGTATCAATTGTCTATCTTATTAAATCAATCTAATAGTCGTATCAATTTATCTATATCATAATAACAATAATAATAAAACATCATATTCATACTTTCATTCATTCCAATTATTAATTTTTCCTAATGTCTCCCAAAAAATTCATTTACTAGTCCTCATCGCTGGCGCCTCTATGCCCTCTATAATTTCCCGTTGGCTCTTCGCCTTCGGGCTTTAACTCTTTTCTTGGTCATCTGTGGACCTAACATCTATTCATAATCTATTTATCTTTACTCATTCTCTTTCATATAATCAATCATATTTATTATTTCTCATCTTATGTTAATCTAATCATAATCATATTCTATCAGTTTCATCATATCATAGTCATATAACTTTAATCTATTCATCTTATTCATTTTATCTCTGCATATTTTTATCTCATTTTAATCATCGACTTGAGCTCATCAGTGACTTTTGGGTATGTTTGAGGCCTCCAGCTGACTCTCAAGCCATGGCGTTTTTGGCCGGCATTCTTCCGGTTTACGCTTTACTCACCGCCATTCGGATAATTTGGTACTGTGTGGGATCCGGGTTATTGTACCAAACTCCTTGCTGGGCAATAAAAAACATTCCCTCGACTCGGTGTTGATATCTCGGGTGTTACTCGGTATATAATGAGGAAGCTAGACGTCAATCAAGTTCCAAAACGGTTTACTTGATTCTCGAATATGAAAAGAAAAAGGAAGGCGATTAATATGGGGCGCGGGAATTTTATCATAAACTATCTAATCTTGCCCACCTCTCTCGTCAGATTTCCCCCTGCTAATTTCGGCGCCCTTATCTGACCCGTCAGATTTTCCCGCTTCAATGGCGCCTATCTACCTTAGTAGGCATTTTGAGTATAAACTTTCCCGTTAGTTCACATCTCACCTACCGTTGCCCTCGACACTCGGTGTGGGAATCCGTTTTTGTATCGAGTTCTCCCAGCAATAAAAAGAATCGTTCGATACTCGGTGGTGATCCGGGTTTTTGTATCGACGGCTTCAGCGCACAGTCCCTTGGCTGATAACAACCTGAAACGACAGTCGTAGCTGTCCTGGTGCTCACCACCAGCTAGGGAAAAGAATCATCTCTAGGTACTTTATCGACTATCATTCAAACTATTAATTCTCTATTCGTGTATACACTTTCTCTCACCTCATCGGTTCTATCCTCGTCACTTCCCTTCAATATATTGTGGTATCGCCATCACAGCTTCCCCAAAGAGGTGAATCAATCTCTCGGCCGGTTGCTTGTTTTTGACATACGCGATCGACTTGGCCTACGCATTCCTTTCCAGTAGGGTGATCAGGGTTTCCTTGGGTGAGCGACTATCATTTGATGCTAGGTTAACCATTTTCCTCGTCTTATCTCAATATAAATATCAATAAAACCAAAAGAATTATACACTAGGAAACTCGGTTGTCGAATTTTTCCGGTCCAATATTTTGTGTCTCTGTGCATGGTGTTTTATAATTTCCTTATTCGGCTTTCATGTGTTCGGTTTTTACCTTTATTTATGTGTCAAAGTGGTTTATTTATTTATAAACATTGCATATTCTTTTATATTCGTCTTATCATCTAATAATAATTCAAGTACTGCATAAAGCATTTATTTCATTCATCATAAAATTCATGGAAGTAACCTTTGTCTTTCTTTATCTTTCGCGGATAAATACAGTGCGAAATCTTTGTGCGTCCATGACATAACTCAGGTGTCCGCAAGGGGGTATCACATTAACCGTGCTCCTCTGTTTTGCACGCATATAACACTTTTAATAAGCCTTTGGTTTGCTCTTTCATGTTGTTGCGATCTCGTCCTAATGTTTTTCGACCTTTTCATTTACTTGTTTTCCAGCTTTTTCCCAAATTTGGTTATTTCAATCTCATGAATAGGATTCGTATATTCTTCGTGTTATGTCTTTAAATATCATCAATTTTATTTAATATGCAATTTCATTCGGAATCAGGTTTGAAATCGTTGATATATCCTCTTTAGCCTGTTATATTAACTTTTTGTTTATAATTAGTTCCTCAGATTATCATTTTCGATGTTTAGGATGCCATTTAGTTTTTCTATTTTTTTGTTGGTTCCATCCTAAAATTATAAATCTCTTTTTTAATTAGAATCATTAAATACTATTAACTAAAAATTCGTCTTCAATCTCAGTTTACTGTTGTTGAATTCATTTTTACACTATAATTTTAATCATTACTCTCGTCGTAATTTATTCTATTAATGACTTCCTCTACTTGTTCTATTGCTTTTCCCGCGAGCTATCGTTATTTCCCCTTCTCTTACACCATTTCATTTTATCCATAGAATTTGCCGCCTTTTAATTATATGCTGTTTTTATGCGTCTTGTGAGTGTCGTTTGTTTATGTGGTGTCGTCAGGCTTTGGTGGGAGATGTTGAGTGTTCTTGGCGTTCTTCTTACTTTGTACGTCGGGTCGTTCGTTTTTTCATCGATCTTTACAATATTGACTCTAATATTTCCTCTTTCCGGGGCTTAATAAATGTGTCCAAACATTTTCTGTTAAGATAGTTATGCTTATGTCCCGCTGTCGTTTGTTGTGTACGAAAATCATCAATCCCGGCTGAGCCCCCAAATTTGTATTGTGGGTTACAGGGTTTCCGTTATTTGCTTATCCCATGTAGCCCTGGTCGCATAACAAAATGATACTATCGCACTTGGCAACCCGTTGCTAGGTAACGTTGGGTAATGTGTTCAAAGTTGTGGGATTGCCCGCAAAAATTGAGTATTCATTGCTAGATATAGTTGCTCGGGACAACCGGTTCACGGCTTGTCGATAGAAGACTTATGCTCGCTTAGCTCTGTCCCTTGTAGAATTCTAGATCAGTTCTTAATTGACTGGTGGGAAAACTAAGACGTGATAAAATGTTAATGACAATGCTGGCAATAATACAATTATATTAAAGAAACCACCAACTAGGCTATAAAACTACTCTATTGTTCAACCCATGTGTACCTTTATTATTGACGTTAAAAAAGTTGGGTTGGCCAACGTCGCACGTTCTGCGTCGCGGTCGAACGGTTATTAGTTGGAGGGGTAAGGGTTGCTCTGGCTGGCTTGGTGGTTTTCTTTCTGCGGCATTTGGTTGGGGCGAAAGATGGCGGTAGTTACGCTTCCCTTCCCGAGAACTGTAGAGGTTGGAGGCGAACTTCGAGTCCCGAATTGAGTGCGCGGCTCTGGTTGAGTCTGCCGCTTTCTACTTACAGGCCTTTCTGGCCGCCGTGAGTCGGTGGTAGACCTGCTTTCGTTTTTGTGCGGGATCAGTCATGTTGCTTTCTGCTGCATTTCGCGGGTTCAATTGAATAATTTGGGTGAGTAATTCCGCGTTTGACTGTTCTTGCGTGGTCCAGTTCAGATTGGTAGGATTTTGTAGGGAAGACATCGGCTATAACCAAGATATCATTTTATGCATTAAGGTTAAGTTAGAATCATATTTATCTCATTAAACAAAAATAACGAATAATTCTACCGTAAGAAGAAATATACACGCCTAATTTCTAAATGTTTTAAATCAGTTACTACATAAAAGTCCATCACTGTCGATTTCATTATTCGGGACAATGTCTCCTCAGCTTCGTTTGAAGAGCTTTCCGCTTCCACTGTATAGGGCGTTGGGTATCACGGAACTGGGCGAGGTGGATAGGCACTGCCATCCGCCCGGCGAGGATGTCTTCCACTACGTTCGGAGATACATCCTCGCCTAACCACTGTAAATCCACCTGCTCCTGCACCGGTTCATTGGGTGAGGAGATTCCGAGCATTATGTAAATCTCTGCCGCTGGGTACGCTGCCCCGTCGAGTTCCGTACGGTCACTGAGGCCTCAGTAACCTCCCAAGTCCGTGGGGTACGGCCATTGATGTTTGAATTTTCTGAAAAAATCTCCGCCTTTGGGAGTGATTCTTTCCGAGGGTTGCTTATGGATATTGGGGTGTCGTTCCGCCGTTGAGTGGTATTCTTTTTCTGAAAAGGCATCAAGGTCAACTACTTGCACATGGATGATAAACAGCTCATTTAAATAGTTTACTCGGGTGTGTACTTGGCTCCCTATTGTAGAATGGGCAGGTCGTGAAATGTTATCATGATCCTATTAATAATTTATCTGCTTTAAGCGTACGAATCAATTAATGGATTGCCTGTATTTATTTCCTTAAATTTATCTAACTTTATAACATTATCGGTTCTATTAGCGTCACTTTCTTCTCTGTCATAGACTTTTGTGAAACGGGTGGCGGTTTATTCTACAAAGTTACGGACATGGCCTCTTTGGTGTACTCCTTTATGGGGTATATATAATAAATGATTAATCTATAGGGTGAGATAACCTGATGTTTTAATTTATTTTATATATACAATTTACACTTAATATATACATGTTAGATAGTAGGCGGATAGTCGTGTATGACCTAAGAGAATTTGTAAATCGATTTAAGTTGTTTCCCAATTTCATTTACGGTTAATCGACTTTAAAATCTAGACCGGATATTTGAATCCAAAGGTATTTAGTCGTGCGTGATTATGGGCGTATTATGGTGAGTGAACGATTTCCTGCGGATCTTGCCGTTGTAATAAACCGGTTTGACTAAAGGTGATTTAAATGTTTTATCCTATCCGGTAATTGATATATTCGTCAATTTTCCAGATATTGCTGTTACAACTGCTTCGCCTAACACTTATAAATAATTAGTAAGTGATTTTGGGTTGTTAGTCTGAATGGACTTTTAACTGACAATTTTTAGAAAAACTTCCTACGGGACTTACCGTGGGCGTCCAAGTTTGATGTGATCCTTCTTTGGAACATTTTCGATATGTGGATATTTTTATTTTTTTCAAAAAATCGGTAAACAATTTATGTGATATTATACAATTTTCCTTATCCTAAACTAACTTTGGTTTTTTCAATTATATAATTTAGTTTTAAGTATAATTCATTCATTTTACTTCTATCAATTGGCTATATTCTTGTGAATTATAAATTAAAAAACTCTGTTTCTAAATTATAAATATTCTAGACTACTAAGAGATTGTGTTATCAGTAATAATATTAACATCTATTATTTTTCCATTCTAATATCTTCCTAAGGCTATTTGGATCACGCATTGTCTTTACTTTAGTCCGTGAAATTATTTTAATAACATAATGCTTTTTGAAATCCGTGAATCCAGTTTTATTACTTTAGTTAATACAGATCCGTGAAGTTACTACTTGATTAAGTCACACCCAAAGAG